>CAKAKQ010039160.1:0-13417 GCA_916700675.1 Helicolenus avius
ATAAATAGATTTTGTTAAAATAAAAATGTTAAAATAAGCTCCACGTCAAGCAACAACAACAATAAAATGCTACTTATGGATCATTAATAATAATTAATAAGCTATAACACTCAAAGGAACTCTTTCTGCATTACGTTTTCAGTGCAGGACGTGCAATGGAGTACTTTTATAGTGCAGTATTACTTTAGATTAAGTAAGGGATGTGCATACGTCATCCACCTCCGACTTTGCTTGACCTAACATGACCTTTAGGATAATCACATTCTCGTGAAAGTATAAGAAAAAAGCGACACAATCCTGGCAAAACTAGCTCTTTCACAAATAAATGGAGAAAATAAAAAAATGGCATCCTTCTTATTTGATAACCTTCATTAGTTAAAGGAGGAAATATTCTACAGCTCATCAAACACAGCAGCTTCAACATGTTAACTGCCACAAGGTCCAACTAGTAATAATCTAGTAAAAAGGATCCTAGATCACATCGTCACCAAAGCAAAGTTTAAAGACTGTGAAGAGTGACATTCAGACTCTGAGCTGTGGACATTTAAAATACAACATGCTTACAAATGCCTTCTAACGGTCTGATCTGCCTCTTCCAGGTGGTCAGTGGAAACTTTCAACCACTCACATTCTGCCAGACAAGAAGGATGAAACAAACTCCAAATGTTACCACTCTGAAATCTATGCATTAGAAATCTGATTTGGCCAGAAGCAAATGACCTAAATATCAGTCGGTGAGTCATCACATCTGTTTTTCCTGCTCTGGCTGTCTAACTCTCGACCCCCCAACTCCCTCTCCCCACCATGACAGCTACAACTACCCCCCTCTCCTCCTTGTCTCGACAGACTACAGCCTCTGCACTGTATTCTCCCCCAGCTACAGACCCCTCACATACTCACTCTGCGTCCTGGGAAACAACGCTGGCTTCCATCATATTTCCACAGATTGAGTGTTCAGCTGCTCTCTGTCACTCTGTCTCTCTCTGTGCTCCATCGAAAACCCCGCCTTTTCTCTGCCCCCCTTTTTTTTCTTCGTCCTGTTGATCGCAGCAGGGCTGAATAAGGAAAAACCAAAAGGCAAAGGGAAATATGTTTCTCTCTGTCAGCCCTCCCCTCAGTTTCTGCATCAACTTCCTGAGCTGATCGTCATGCAGGAAGAGGCCGAGCACTTTGGTCAGACTTCCCCCTGCTCTGTCTAGTCTTTTTCTGTCTCTGACACTCTCTGTTACAACTTGCTTTCTGGTTCTACTCTTCACAGTCCCGCCTACTACTGTTTTTTGAGTAGTAAAGTTCCTCCAAATGATCTGATCTTGTCTTTGCTCATTTTTGCATATTCAAAACCAGATTCCACACAGATTTAAATCTTTAAAAAGTGTTTATAGAAATACGACCCTGCTCAAATTCTGCATATGTGGCCTAAATATTCAGCAGATTCTCTGTTAGCCTCCTCCTCTCCTTCCTTCTCCCCTCCCCTCTCCTTTAAAGATTTCCAGATGCTCCCCCGTTCAAACTGTGGAATGCACAACTTCATGATTCCTGCAAGCTACGCCCCCACCCTCCTTTTTCCTCTCCTCTCCCTGCCTCCTCACACCTCCCCCTTTTTTTATGCTCACAATTTAAACTCCCTGCTTTTAGTTGTCTGCTCTTCCCACCTCCTCTTTTTTTTATCAAACCTCCTCACTGTCTTTCTGTCTAGATCCACATAGATCACTCTCGGGGTTGGACTGATATGTCGGTGTGCAGCTTTCAGTGTAAAGTCTTAGTGTCCATGCACTTTCAGAGGCTTTTCTACCCTAAAATACTCAAAACTCAACACAAAATCTGAATATATTGACACAAAATATTGCTGTTAATGAGAAACTCACATCAGTTAAATTTTAACAGAGTTTACAAAAGCGTGGTGTAAAGGTCATCTCCCTTTGGTTCATTCACATTTGCATTTACTGTAAAACCTACAGATGCTGCGGCGTGTTGACATGTGGTCAAAGACACACACACACACACACACACACACACCCACAGCCATGCATTCACAATGCAGCCAAGTGTGGTGACTGTGCAGCTGCTTCCTGTGCAAACATAGGTGGTCATACATACATGCTTCGACTCTGCAGACTCTGAACGTGAAGAGCGGTGAGCAACCACTGGAGGGAGCTATGTTACAGAGCATTACACGCCATAGTTACAGTAGTGGTCGCCATGGTGGCGGACTATTATAGAACAAAGCCCATTGCACACCATGACACATGGTCAGTGCTTTTGTAGGCACTGTTTCATCACTAACCATGCTGACAGGAGGGAACTCAGATCATTAAAATATCATTGTGGTCACGACTGCTCACAGACATGCTCATCTAGACTGTCCCATTATATCAGCGTAGGTTATAATGATGCAGCCACAATAGATTGGACCCGACCAAAGCCTGACTTAAATGACTGAAGGTGTATTAATTGATTTTCTTGGCCACTAGGGGAACAATACTAGCTGAAAATACGCAATTAATCGTATATTTATCACATTTTTTATCTGTTCAAAATGCACCTGAAAAGGAGATTTGTCAAGTATTTAATCCTCTTATCAACATGGGAGTGGGCAGATATGCTTGCTTTATGCAAATGTATGTATATTTATTTATTATTTGAACTCAATTACCAACAAAACAACTTATTCTTTTGCCAAATAGTCAGCAAAGAAAATATTGGACCCATTTCTCACAAATCACTAGAATTTTTCAGACAGCCCTGGGGCTGTCAATCAACTAAAATAGTAATTTAATTGCGATTAATGGAATGATTGTAAACGATTAATCGCGATTAATCGCAAATTAATTACACATTTTTTATCTGTTCAAAATGTACCTTAAAGGGAGATTTGTCAAGTATTTAAAAAAATTTAGTGCAATTTTTAAGCGTTGATTAATCTACTCAATGACAAGCTAGTATGACATGGTTGGTACCGATGGATTCATCAGGTTTTTTAGTTTTGTTTGATGGATCTTTACTCTTCCCTCTAGCTTTAAAACTGATTAACAACCTCTGTAAGATCAGTTGCGTAAATGCATTAAAGAAATTAATGGTGTTAAAACGAATTTGCGTGATGTGATGATCATAAAGTGGGCATGTCTGTAAAGGGGAGACTCGTGGGTACCCATAGAACCCATTTACATTCACTGATCTGGAGGTCAGAGGTCAAGGGACCCCTTTGAAAATGGTCATGCCCATTTTTCCTCACCAAAGTTTAGCCTATGTTTGGAGCCTTATTTAGCCCCCTTCACGACGAGCTAGTATGGCATGGTTCTAGTTTCATATGATGATGACACAAAGAGACAGACAACCATTCACACTCACATTCACACCTACGGGACATTTAGAGTCAACAATGAACCTAACCTGCATGTCTTTGGACTGTGGGAGGAAACCGGAGTACCCGGAGAAAACCCACGCTAACATGGGGAGAACATGCTAACTCCACACAGAAGGGCTAACAGTGCTAACCACTGCACCACCGTGGAGCCCCAGTTGTGTTGATGCGTTAAAGGAATGAATTAGTAACGTTAAAATGGTTAATTATCACGTTAACTTTGACAGCTTTAAAGCTGTTTTTCTTGGCCAGCAGAACAAACTGTGAACACAGCAAAGGTCTTATGGTGAATGTGTTAGCACACAGTTGCCTATTTCCTCATCCAGAAGACACGGAGCAACATTAGCATTCATTTGGAGTTGTATCTGTGTCCACTTGATGAATATAATTCTAGTATTTACTCTTCTTTTAGCTCTGTTTTGGTCAGGAAAGTACCTGTCTCTTTAACTGGTAACTCCACTGTGTTTAACCACCTATAGTGTCTAGGTTTGTGAAGGTTGATGAGAGCTAAAACACACTAAGGAGAGTTGAGTGTTAACTATCTGTGGGTACATCATTGTGAGGAACCCAGTTCACATTACACAGTTATTTGATCCAGTTTTTAATACTAACATATTGATAATGCAGTTTTAAAGATACACTACATAGGACAACATGACCATATTTTAGCAGGAAAAAAAGATTTTAAAAAAAGTCCTTAAAAGCTTTATTATCTTTCCCCTATACTGTATAGTTATTCTATATTTCACTAGAGATTGCTGTTAGATCGCCGCTCTACTTGGCAAGCTCACTGCACGTACTGTGAAAATGTGATTTGTGGTATTTGTGTCAGTGTCAGGCCACCATATGCTGTGCCAGAAGCCTACCCTGGTACCTTTGAAGACATCCCTAGCCAGTACTTTGTCTTTTATCTGCTTTCTGAACAAAGACTCTTTTTTTCTGTTTTAGCTGAAATGGACATTGAGCATTTGGTTTGGGTGATTCATTTGTTTACCAGGAGCTGGCTGTGGGATATGACTGTCCTTCAAACATAAATGAGGAGCAATAAATGATTAGAGGAGCTGTCTGTTCATACTGCATGAGGTTTCTTTTCCTGATGGGGATAGAGATGATGGTCAAATACTGTATCACACACATATACACATCATTTAAAGGGATAGTTCGGATGTTTTGATGTGGGGTTGTATGGCTGGCTAGCATAGCATGCTAGTTAGGCTGTACTTTGCAGTGCTTTGAGCTAAAAGCTAACGTCAGTATGCTAACATGCGCACAATTTTAATGCTAGCGTGTTGATGTTTACCATATTCACCATCTAAGTTTAGTGTCAGCATGCACAAACTTGCTAATTAGCACTAAACAAAGTACAGATGAGGCTATGTTAGATTTGTATTTGATCATAAACCATAGACTGTATATAAGAAGTGGACGTAGTCACCGTGACGTCACCCATTGGTTTGTGGACTACCGTTCTGAAGCCTCAAGTTCGGCATTTTGGCCATCGCCATCTTGGTTTTTGGCCGTCACCATTTTGTTTTTTTGCAACCGAATGTTGAATAAGACATTTTTATGCAACCAAAATGTTACAATTAACTTTCATGAAACTGAAAACACACTGTGAAAAGGTTGAAGTTCTAAGACGAAAACACGGACAACTCCCAGACCGGACAACACCGTGGTAGCAATCTGTCACTCACAAGGTAGCCCCGCCCTAAAGCATCCCCTGCTTTATGGTCTGTTTGACTCTAAATGGGACCATAATTTACTAAAAAAACATCATGCTGTATTGAAGAAGACTTGAAACTAGTGATTGAGACCATAAACTCATATATACAATGTTTAGTGAGGTAATAAATTAAGTGAGAAGTAGACCCTTTTACAGCCGACAGCTCAGGCATGTTGTCAATGGAAATGGCATTTTGCCCTCGCCATCCACACGTCATTATGTAGTTATTTTGGCATCCTTTTGACCCGTCTATTGCAATTAAATCACAGCACCAATTATTTTGGGTTCATACTGCTAGTAGACTGGATTCATTTAGCCGGCGCGTGACTTGCTAGATATTATGAATACAGCGCACACCATGTTTCACAGTGCTGTGTGCGCCTCCGGATGATGTCATGAACCCAGACACGACAGCGTTTGGTTTTCCAATGTATATCTGGGACTTGTAGCTATAAAGCAGCAATAGTTGTTATTTTGGCCACGGACGATGATACGTTGTTGGTATTTACATGGAGGTAAGGCCGTCCTTCTCTCATGCGCGTCTCGTGCGAGTGATGCAAATAAACACAAATGAGCCTGCGGTCAAACTCGAACAAGTAACGCAAGATGAAAATTTGCTTTGGTGCAAACTAGATGAAGGTCAAACATTTACCCTCATTGGCAAATAAGACCTCAGGAAACAGGAAGAAATATAACCACAAGCTTAAACCTAATTACTGTCAGCAAGTTCTCACAGATGTTGGTCTTATCTAGCACAACATGCTCAGCTGTCCAGTGTGGACCCACCAGGCTTTGCAGTCTGAAAAAAAAAAAAAGCCAGCCACAGATTTTCAGAGCAACTCACAGTTTTTCTTTCAGACAGTGTATTTTCTCCGGTGTTGACAGAGATCTTTCTCCCTGTCTGCTTGCCTCTCTCTATCTCCTGCCTGTCTTTCTCTCCAACACACTCACAGAGTCAACACCACTTGAGCTCACATAGCGAACAAGCATAATACAGGGGAGTGTGAGTCAGTCTCCGTCTCTGTCAATCACACAGAACATCATGGAAACGACTGGCCCAATTTTAAAAAGACCCAGGTTGAAACCCTGGAGTTTCACAAATCTCATACTATTTCCATGTGTTTATATTGATTTCATTTAACTAATTTGAATGCACATTGACTGCACAGCCTTTTTTTTTTTTTTTTAATAACGAACCACATGTACAGTATGTTCTTTGTTGTTATAACTCTATCCACTGCCTCAGCATTAAGTGAGCCTAATGTTAATATTTGATTTAAGGACATTTTGTTCCACTGATAAACAAAAGTAAAAAATGATTAAACTCATCATCATTTATGATAATTAGGGCTGTCAATAATAAATTCAATTAAAAAAAAGATTAAATTTTTTTTAATTGCGTTTACTTGCATGATTGTCCATGATTAATTGCAATTATTCAAGTATTTAATACTCTCATCAACATGGGAGTGGGCAAATAGGCTTGCTTATGTATGTATGCTATATTTATCATTGTAAATCAATTAACAACACAAAACAATGACAGATATTGATCCAGAAACCCTCACAGGTACTGCATTTAGCATAAAACAATATGCTCACATCATAACATGGCAAACTGCAGCCCAACAGGCAACAACAGCTGTCAGTGTGTCAGTGTGCTGACTTGTCTATTTTCTCCTCATTAATATCAGGACAGTGCTGTAATATGACTTCAGAAAGATAATAATGAGGCAGGTACTGTAAGGGAAAACCTCTTATAGGATCACAGGAACCTGAATCTCGATAAATATAGTATTCTATTACTGTTTTGCCCATTTAAAGATCGGAGAACAAGCTTGACTTTAGAGCATAAAATAACTTGCAAGTGCACTGTTTCTCATCAATTAGGGATGTCAATAATTAACTGTTTAACAGTTAACCGACATTAGGCATTTGAACCTATTAACGCTAACGGTTAAAACGGTTAAAAGAGAAAAACTCTGCACTTGAAGGGGAAAAACTGGTTCACCTTAAGAGCCCACCTTAAGAGAGTCTGAGCCGGATTTACAGATACAGGAAGTTGGCTCCGGTCTTGAGCTCACTTGAGCAGAGAAGTTGTAGCCCCGTAGCATTTATTCACTGACTGTCTGCTACACCTACCAAGTTTCGCCGCGCTGACAGACAGTATGTGTGAGGCTACTGCGAGCACAAAGCCTCCAGCAATGCTAGAGCTGCTAACGTAGCACAAACACACACACTGTTTGTTGGCCACTCGCTATCGTTAATCCGGGCAGACACACAGCTGACAACCTGCTAAACTAAACTAAATGTGCGGTGGAGACTTTTACTGGGAAAGTGGATGCATGTCTGCGACACCACACACTGCATGTGCTACAAAGTCAATGCAAAGAAGCAAATATATGTTTTTTGAGTTTGCGCTCGGTGATGAAAATGGCGCGGAAAATGTGACTTACAAAACTAGCAAAATTAATTTGCGTAAGTTAGGCATTGACCTAGAATAGATAAGGTTAGTCATTGACCTCAAAAAGTTCAGGTTAGGCATTGACCTTGAATAGTTAAGGTTAGGCATTGACCTCAAATAGTTAAGTTTAGGCATTGACCTCAAATAGTTAAGGTTAGGCATTGACCTTGAATAGTTAAGGTTAGGCATTGACCTCAAATAGTTCAGGTTAGGCATTGACCTTGAATAGTTAAGGTTAGGCATTGACCTCAAATAGTTAAGTTTAGGCATTAACCTTGAATAGTTAAGGTTAGGCATTGACCTCAATTAGTTAAGTTTGGCATTGACCTCAAATAGTTAAGGTTAGGGATTGACCTCAATTAGTTAAGGTTAGGCATTTAGCTTGAATAGTTAAGGTTTGGCATTGACCTTAAATAGTTAAGGTTAGGCATTGACCTCAAATAGTTAAGGTTAGGCATTGACCTCGAATAGTAAAGTTTAGGCATTGACCTCGAATAGTTAATGTTAGGCATTGACCTCAATTAGTTAAGGTTAGGCATTGACCTCAAATAGTTAAGTTTAGGCATTGACCTCAATTAGTTAAGTTAGGCATTGACCTCAAATAGTTAAGGTTAGGCATTGACCTCAAATATTTAAGTTTAGGCATTGACCTCAATTAGTTAAGGTTAGGCATTTACCTTGAATAGATAAGGTTAGGCATTGACCTCAAATAGTTAAGGTTAGGCTTTGACCTCGTACTGTATAGTAAAGTTTGGGCATTGACCTTGAATAGTTAAGGTTAGGCATTGACCTTGAATAGTTAAGGTTAGGCACTGACCTTGAATATCTAAGGTTAGGCATTGACCTTGAATAGTTAAGGTTAGGCACTGACCTTGAATATCTAAGGTTAGGCATTGACCTGGAATAGTTAAGGTTAGGCATTGACCTTGAATAGTTAAGGTTAAGCATTGACCTTGAATAGTTAAGGTTAGGCATTGATCTCACATTGACCGACAACATGTCGCATAGAAGAAGAAACATAAGTCCGAGGAGTTTAGCCACCAAGCTAGTGAAGAAGCTAACGTATAAGCTAGTGCACTTGAACCAGCGCTTCGGGAGGCAGTTTCTGAGATTACCGCTAATATCTCCAGCTTTCTCAGTTGTTACATATGCACCATCAAGAACTGGAGCGGACACTAGAATTCTGGCACTTTAAGATTTTGTTAAACCCATCGAGGGCAAGCAAAGCGCTGGAAAAACAGGTGCCACCTCATTAATCCGGCATCCTTAGGACTCGAATTTTGACGCATTTCCAGACTCAAATGCAGAATTTCTAAATATCGTCTTCTGTCATCAGCATAGATACATTTACAGGATTGTGCAGCCTTGGCAGAGGTATGCAGTCTCTTGTGCAGTCTACTGCTATGTTTCACTAGAAACCGAGAGATCAGTCTATCAATGTGTCAATCAATTTATGTGGGCAGCATGGTGACACCTTCTTCCTTGGATTTTCTTTTTTTATTTGGATGAAGTTTGTGTTTCTGTAGGTGGCACTCTTTTTTTCCCATGGTGCATGGTGGCTGCTGCTCAGGCTCTGTTCTTCCTTTTCTGTTTACAGCAAATGGAAACAAACAAAAAAAAACAATCACTGTCTGCGCACCAGAGAATTATCATTCTAGGAGTGTTTGGTACAGCAAATGTAACAGCCAGCTGTTGTACCATTCAGATAGGTCAGAGCACCAAACGTACATTATGATACCACTGATGGGTACATCACAGTAACATCTCTTAATGATGAACATAGAGCCTGTTTTTCCACACAGCTGTATATGGTCGAATGATGTTGCTGATGACGACTCTTTATAAATTGCACTGTACAGTATGTGAGTACCCATTGTTGCTCTTTCTTTCTCTGCCTCTCTCACTCTCCCTGCCGCCTCCACAGTGATGCGTGTTGCATTAACGCTGAGGTGAAGAGTGGGAGGTAGAGGGCAAACTGAGAGGGCTACAAGAGGGATGGAGAGAGCCAGAGAAGAAAAGAGTGTGTGGGAGACTGAAACATGGATAAGATAGATAGATAGATAGATAGATAGATAGATAGATACATCTATCCCTCCTTCATTCCTCTCCTCCTTCGTTACCTCATTTCTAAAATGTCTGATGGTGATGATTTCCCAAGGTAACCCACTCAGGTCAAACTAAATCTAGAAGGGAATGAGAGAAGGGGGGAGAGAGAAAGATAGTAATACAGAGAGAAAACGAGTGAGAGATGAGAAAGAGAGAGATGAGATGGAGGAAGAGAGAAAAGAGAAGCTGCTGGAGAGGAGAAGTTGGTCTCTTTGCAGCGCCAAAGCTCTTAAAGCCCCGAAGCTGTGTGGAGTGTAAATGGGAGGAGAGATAGAGAGCAAGAGAGAGAAAGGGAGGGAGAGAGAGAGAAGAGCGAGAGGTAGAGGGAGGCTGAATTGAAGAGAAGAAAAGCTAGAAGGGAGAGAGAGTGAAAGGGAGAGGAGGAGGAGGGTTTGCGTTGGTGTGTTGGTTGGCAGAGAGAGCGCTTGTCAAAAAAACCTTCCTCTGACAGAAGGCATGATTCACAGCAGAGAGAGAGGGAGAGGAGGGAGAGAGAGGGGGAGAGACAGGGGGAGAGAGAGGGAGACAAGCGTCAGAAAAAGCGAAAAACGGCAGAGATAAAGAGAGAGAGAGAGAGAAAGAGAGAGAGAAAGAGAGAGAGAGAGAGAAACGACAGGGGCAGAGATGCCGGTAAGAAAAACAAATGAGGATGCTGATTTGAGGCAGAATGACGAGACATTAACAGGATGGGACTGAGATCGACGGACTGGATTGATTGATGCCTTTTAATGACTGTGGCCATGTTGATAAGGTTCTGGCTTTTCTATTGATCGGGGGGAAATAGAGCAGGTGGCAGCAGCAGTGATGAAAGAGAGAGAGAGAGAAGGAGAGAAGGATGCTTAAGAATGAAGGGACATTGAAAAGATGGGGAAAGAGATAGAGAGACCAGGAATGATTCTCAACTATCAATAGGTCCTTTGATGGAGCTTAACTAGTTTGTGAGGAAGGCATCACTAATACATGCAAATGAGACAGTTGTGAGTCTTTACATTTGAGATTGATATCAGTATGGATACTTCAGGACTACTGTGGAGAGCCTGCTAAAGATGCTTTGTTGATATGTGAATGTCAATCTGTTCTTTTCTTTATTTCTAAATGGAGTTTTTCGAACCAGTAAATGATTATTAATTCCTCTTTTAACTTTTATTCAAGTGCGGGGAAATTAGTCAGTGTCGTCACGAGGTTGCCAGATCTTTCAGTATGTGTGGTGGATGCCATGTTTCTGTGGTCAAAATTTGTTTGAAATGCTTTATTCTTGTGGTGTTGGTGACTTCCTGTAAGCTAATGTTTAGAGTTAATCATCATACCAAGTACTGTTGTTATCTCCCACAAATCTGGAGTTGGTGGGCTAGCTGCTGTAGACGAACCAGTGTGGTACTTTTTAAGCAGGAACATCAAACCACATTTTCACAATGTCATACCATGGCATGTTGAAAAATTCAGCTTCTGATTTCTCGTATTGATGAAGGGGACAGCTTTGAAGCAATATTGACGTCATCTTGACTTTATTTTTGGCACCAAATTTGCATGGGGCTTTAGGCTGCTTGGTGCAGACTGTCGCATTAACATCTCCCCAACTTCAAAATGCTTGCTTGGAGTTGTTTGAGGTTTTCTGTTGTGTTGGCTATAGACAGTTTTTTCACCCTTTAGATTGTCAGAAATGTTGGTATGTGTTCTTATATAACTTCTAAAAAATTGACCAAAGGGAATCGCCAACAAGAGCTTCAGTATTAAGCTTGGTGTTAAGCTCATCACAAAGAGAAAAGGTTCTACGTAAAGAAAATTTGAGGTTTTTATCATTTGTTGTCTGGGCTGTAAAAGACTTTTTCATCCTTTGGGTCTTGAGAACTGTATATGTGACAAAGGAGATCAGCCAACTGGGCAGTATTTCAGTATTTCGTTTTGTGTTCAGCCCGTACTTGGGAGAAAACATACAGTTCAATGTCAAGAACATTGGAGGATTTTACCCTTTGTTGTCTTGGCTGTGAACAATTTTTCAATATTTAGATTGGTAAGACTGGTAGTATATGTCCTAATATATAACTTCTATGAAAAGGACTAAAGGTATTATCTAAGTTGGGCTTCAGTAGCTTAATATTTAGCCCATCTTTTGGGGGAAACATGTCTACAAAAGTACATTTGGTTTTCCATCTTTTGTTGTCTTACCTTTGAAGTGATAACCCTTTAAGTTATGAAGACCGTTGCTATGTTACATGCTTCAACTAGGGCTACATTACAGTTCCTAACTCAGTGTTCAGTCTGTCCTTGGAAGAAGAACACAAAGGGTTTTGTAGAATACATTTGTACTGACAGTGTTTTGAAGTGATGGCTTCCAAATTGCAAAAAGTGAATGTCTTTTGAGAAACTAGTGTCAAAAAGAGGTTTTAAACTAACAATTTTGAAAGTCCATCTCATTCTTCTCTACTCCCAGAACAGGGCTTCTCTTCTCAGCATTATTGGTAACCTACTGATGGATGGAGGTCCTTGGGTTGGTGCTGTTTGACCTGAGTGCATCACTTAACATAAGTGATTCTAATATTTTAATCAATAGACTGACAAAATGCTTTGCTACTTTTACTCCCTAATATGGGTCAAGTTCAAAGCAACACTTGGTCCCACAATTCCCATAATGCAACTTAATAGTGTCTTTCCCCCCTTGCTTGGTAAAACCCAACTTTTCACGTTTGTAACACTGGCTTTCTGTCTCAAACCCAATCGGAGTTAACTCTGATGACATCATCAGAGTTATTTTTTCAGATTTTAGAAAGCTCCATTCAGAGACTCAGAGGATATTATACAACTATTGTCACAGGCTGAGTAGTACTTCTTACTACAAGTAATCTGAGTTTTGTGTTTAAAATTGGGGGAGTGCCCCTTTAATTGACCCTTTGCTAAGTGTCACCCCTTGAATGCAGACTGGCCAATCATAGCGTAGCATTGGCGGAAGGTCAATTGGACATGCTAGACTTATCAGTGATTGTTAACTAATATCTTAATACTGAATATGCTAATATCCACTCCCTTTGATATTTATGGAGAGACTGTTTCAAGCTGTCTTCCATTCAAATCTTTTGTTGTTTGCTTTGTTTTCCACAGACAGACGGTGGTAATCAACAAGCACTGCCAGAATGAAAGGAGACGCTTTGACTGGATTCAATCCTCCATCCACTCTGCTCAGCCTTTCTGTCGCTTTGTGTCTGACTGACTAACGCTCCACTGGATAAAGACGTAATTGGCTCTAAATGGACAGCCAGAATAATAAACAACCAGAATAAATACAAATGCAGACATGCTGGGATGAGAATGGGAGAAAAGATGAGCTAAGAACAATAACCCTGTGGACATAAAAACTGGACACATTTTGTCTTATATTTTCATGTTTTTCTGGTTGGAATATTTCATTTGGACAATATCTTGTTTTTCATGTCATGGAGCTTTTGACTAGCAGATTTTTTGCAGCAATGCGAATACTTTGATCTCAAGATTATCCTGATTTGTCATTTAAACAGACGGAATATGCTTCAGTATTTTACCATAAAAGAAAATGCAAAAATTTGTTTATTTTGCCATGGCCTTCTCAAAGCCAGCTGCAATGCATCTTGCACACTCTGATGTGTATTTTGCAAGCAGAATTTTTCAGAATTAGTCAAATTAACAAATTCACAATTCACTCTTCAAGCTTCAAACGTGCCTCCCAGCAACCCCTCCCACCGTCAGCCATCCGACCAATCATGGGCAAGCCTCTTAGTCGTCCCGGGTGTTT
>CAKAKQ010039161.1:3683-17967 GCA_916700675.1 Helicolenus avius
AAGTTATTTTACTTGCTGAAATGTAATCACAAGCTAACCCTTCACACACCCCTGTCGTAACTATTCTCAGTCTTTAATCCCATATAGTGTGTTTTCATTTCATGAAATACACTGTGTTGATAATCTGATACACAGTGTGATGTGAGACATGCATTCAAAGGCAGATTTAAAATGATGTAGCCTACCCTACACTAAAACATGATTGTTAAAAATCCATATCTTGTTTTAATAGAAGTATACAAACCAGTTGGCAACTCTTTGGTCTGAAAAGTGAAGCCAATGCAGAAGTGTCTTAAACTTGCATTCTTTCTAATGACCAGCAGGGGGCGACTCCTCTGGTTGCAAAAAGAAGTCTATGAGAAAATGAGCCTACTTCTCACTTGATTTATTACCCCAGTAAACATTGTAAATAGGAGATTATATTCTCAATCGCTAGTTTCAAGTCTTCTTCAATACAGCATGATGTTCATTTAGTAAATTATGGTCCCATTTAGAGTCAAATAGACCATAAAGCAGGGGATGCTTTAGGGTCCGTTGTCCGGTTGGGGAGTTGTCCGTGTTTTCATCTTACAACTTTAACCCGTTCACATTGTGTTTTCAGTTTATGAAAGATAATTATAACATTTTGGTCGCCTAAAAATGTGTTAATCAGCGTTCGGTTGTATTTAACGCCACCGTCTCGAGTCACTTCTGGTTGCAAAAAACAACATGGCGATGGCCAAAACGCCAAACTCAATGCTTCAGAACGGCAGTCCACAAACCAATGGGTGACGTACCGGAGACTAAGCCCACTTCTTATATTCAGTCTATGATACAAACTAACTAATTAACATGGTCCACTTGGATGTGAATTTCATCACTGAGAAGGCCATACCCATTGTGCCTTGTAAACATTATTGTGGCCATCTTTAAAGTCAATGAAAACCATCCTTGTCCTTGGATTGTGAGTCCTTTTGGATGTATGAAAGTGTCAGGTAAAGGTCTACCCTTCACTATTTAATGTTGTATTTGAGGCTAATATCTAAATCTTACTTTTATGTCCCTACGAGTGAAGGGAAAAATGGAGTTGAGGGTGCTTTTAACTTGCCTGCACCTGGAAATGTACACACTCTGCCAAGATGTTTCCTGGATTTCAGCTGTTACATGCTAACTGCCACTCTAGGGGGTGAAACCAGATGCTTTAAGCAGGACAATTTAATCCTTTTGTTCCACCGTACTTCACTGATAAAATGAAAATGACCTCTCTGGATAAAGCCAAAAGACCTTAATCATAACTTTAAAAAAAAAAATCCTAATAAAAGCACAACCTTTTTTGGACAAAATGTTTTTATTTGAAAAAATCTTTTTGGTGTTTCCTCCAATTACAGTGATTTTTTTTGAGAAAAGAAGCTGGCTACTTGTCAGTTTCAACATTTGACATGTGTTGCCATTTTAAACAGTGAACTTACGTGACCCAAATTATCTGGAGTCTTACCGGTACCAGATGCAGTTTTTGTGATCCAGCTTGCATGGTGCTGACTGTGATGTTTACCAGTGATGCAGAGAGGGGTGGTTAACCCTCATTTGACCTTATTGATTATCACTTAATCAGCTTGGCCTACTTACTACTTTGTGTGTTGCTTTGTGGTACTGTAAAACAGGAAACGGAGATGGGAAGTGAAATGCCGACATTTCAGCCAAACATATTCAAGAGACTCAGAAAGAAAGACTTTCACACACTGCATGTGAAACACTGACCAGCGCTTTTAATCATTAAATCTCTTTATCGCGCCAAACTCTTTAGGGAAGCTCGGTTAATCCGGGATAGAAAAGAAAAGCATTTTATGCCATTGGTTTTTCCATTCCCTCCGCTTCACAATGGTCACAGTTTCCTAAGATCAACATTTCCAATCTTGACAAAAAAAGAAACATGAAACTTTGGAGCCAAGTACCTTCTGGTTTCCAAGCCAGATCTGCAGCGAGACCGCAACGCTATTGTTCTATGAGATTTATTAACAATATGTCATCGACAGCCCTGCTGAAATATTTCCTTCCACTGTGCATGGGTGACCTCTCTTACTGGGCTCAACACACGTCAACTAATCTATGCTTAACCTCTGTAGTAATACAACGTTTTAAGAAAATAGTTGTTTTTCCCCTTTTTAAACTGCAGTTTTTCATAAAATAGAAGTACTCATATTTGTCCTTTAAATATAAGGAGACGTTTCGCTTAGCTTAGCATTAATGAACCAGCTAGCTTGGGTCTGTATCAAAGACTGTATATATAGATTGATGACGCGTCTCCACTTCTTCCCACTGTACACAAAGTGACGCCAAAATATCCCTGCCATCTTGAGATTTTGATGTCATTTGGAGCCGCTGTATCGAGGTCCCGCCCACACACCCGCCAATGTTAGCATGAGCCACCTAGCTTCTACTTTAGCACCATGGTAGCTGATTGGCAAGAAACACACAACAACTAACCATAACATATCTAATATTTGGCTCATGTCCCATCCACTAACATGGCGGGGGCGTTTTTTTATGACCTATACTGCAGCCAGCCACCAGGGGGCGATCCAGATGTTTTGGCTTCATTTTTGGGGAGCTGTCATGTATACAGTCTATGGTCTGTACAAAGGTCAAACACATCTACCTACCAGCACCTCTAAAGCTCAATGATTAAGATGTTACATATAGTCTTAGCTGTAACATGCCTTGACCAATAACTACTTTGTTAGGTCGTGTCTAGAAGGTGGCCTACATATTGCGAAAAATTGCAAAAACCCTCCTGAGACTTGCTGCCCGACGGCCGTTCCTAATCTTAAACATTCGAATTCAATACCTAACCTTAACAATTGAAGGTCAATACCTAACCTTAACTATCCAAGGTCAATGCAATTTGCGTGTTAACTTCTAAACATGACCATTTTGTTACAGCCTTTAGCTTAATTTTCCCCTGTCCATTGATGTGTGTATGGATCTCTGTGCAGGCTATAGTGTGTTTGTAGAGTAGTTTTTGTGAGTGGACATGTGGATAAAGTTTAGTGGGCAGCTAAACAGTAGCAGGGCTTTGATGAGGTCTGCTACTGCACTATGTATTTTAAGAAAAAAAGCTTGTGCCAAGCACCAACCAGCACATGCACTGCATCAGCTCCAAGCACATGGTCTAAACACAGATATGGTAAATTACGGCGTACGCTTCGAGCTCTTTGAAAAGGCTCACACTTTCTCTGATGCAGTTTAATGGATAGCAGACCACATGACAGCGCACATACGCACACATACAGTAGCCTATGTATGTGTAGTGGACTGAGGTCTACTGAGGTCAGCAGTGTTGGTATAGGATATCCTGTTGATGTCACTCCAAGGACAAGGATGCTGTTAAAGGAGGGGAAACACAGCTGGAGTTGCTGTAGGCCACTTTGATCCTCATGTGTTTGTTGGAAACCCCTGGAAACTAAAAAGTTGCCTTAAAGGAACAGTGTGTAGTATTTTGGGGGATCTATGAATATAATATTCATAACTATGTTTTCATTAGTGTATAATCACTTGAAACTAAGGACCATTATGTTTTCGATAGCTTAGAATGAGTCCTTCGTATCTACATAGAGAGCAGGTCCTCTTTATGGAATCTGCCATGTTTTTATGTTACTTGAAGGCCACCGTAGTTCTCTGACACGCTTGTGAAACTGCAGTAAAGTGAGCTGCAGAGTGCAAAACCCTGGTACCGCCTTGACTTGCACCACTCCCAAAGTAATGTTATGATGGTAAGGATGGCCTCTAAGCGTGGCAAATAGCATTACCACGGTTTTGCACCCGGCGGAGGAGTGAGCGGAGGGGTATTCAGTTGGTTGCAATCTGCAACCACACCACTAAATGTGGCCAAATCCTACACAGTGTACCTTTAAATATTACAATTTAATGAACTTTGTATCAATGACAAGATAAGTCAAGAAAATTTGAGCCTAGAAATTGATACTACTTGATACTATGGCTTAAAAGTGTAGCTTTTGTTGAGATAAAAAAGCTCTCGATCCACTGACAAAGAAACCTTGACTGTCTGGCTTTAGCCCACTGCTTGCGCCAATACTTATCTAGCTTACTCCAAAATGTTAGAAAACAAAATCAAAACCATGTGCCTTGTCTGATCATATGCATTTAATTATGTTATATCTGAAGATATTTATTGGAATCGTGATTGCATCTGGGATTTGAATCCAGAGGATGAGCCTTTCCAGACCCCTTTGGTCCTGCACAACATAAAGGAAATTATACAATTAGGTGAAAGAAGACAAGAGACTGTGAATCTGTCAACATGCAACACGCAACACTTAATGCTCCATGGATACTGAAGCATTTTTCTGCAAGCCAAATTTGGAGCAATGCACTTCACCATCGTGTCCCAACAACAGGCTGAGGCTTAGCAAGCTAAATGGTATCAATGACCGTGGATGAGAAGACTCTTTCTGACAGTTTTGGGGCTGGACCGCAAAACTGTGACGCCACCTTTTACATCTCATGTCTCAGTAGGTCAGACTTGGAGAGGCTGCCTTACAGGTGACGCACGCAGAGTTTTTATACACCAATATGTCATTGTCAACATAATTCTTTGTCTTTATTGCGTAATTATCGTGAACAAAATGGGGCCATAGTCGAGATGATTTGCAGCTTGTGTCCCGCAGCAGTGGCCGTTTACTGCAAGTGTTTCTTAAAATGACGACCACATTTTCCATAAACTGCTTCCTTTCTCAAAGAGCATCTTTATTTCTTCTGGTTGGGAGTTTTCATCTTTGCTTTACTGAAGAAGATAAACACGCTGGGTAAACATAGAGATTTTGCTTTTATAATCCTCCCTTCTGTCATTGTGAGAAACTATTGCTGTGTTCGCGCTGGGAGAGCGGAGCATTTCTTTTTCTTGATTTGGATCCGATCCAGGACGGTTTAGTGAACTCAGACGTGAGGGCACACAATTTGAAAATGACTTCTGGGGACTAGTATCGGCTGCAAACGTCTCACCAGTAGGACTTTCTCCGGTAATTATAAAAGCATTTCAAAATGAACCTCATAATGATTTTAAAATGCTACATTTGGCATCAATTGGGTGACAAATCTCTTAAATGTTTTTTATTTGCAATGACTCATGACCGCCTGCTAAACAGTGCCTTCTTCTTTTAGTGCAGCAGAGACTTATAGTTAAGTGAAGAAAAGAAGTTTGGAGAGGGCAAGTGGGGACACAAGAGTTTGGTAATGTAGAAAAAGAGGGTGGGTCAGGGTGCAGAGGCTGGGACAAGAATCTGAAGATGATACTGTCACTAAAATGAAAACCACCTGTAAATTAAAATCAGTGAAGAAACCCGAATCTTCTCCGTAGCCTGCTGGGACGGACCACAGTGTCCTCGGGGAGGTTATATATGCTCTGCAGAACCAGCTCCAAATGAGACTCTCTCGCTCCAACAGAAACGAGAAGCCGCAAATAAAACTGCCATGTATTAACATTCACACGCACGAACATTTGGTACATTTCCGATAACATCCCTCAAGGTTTTCTGGACTGTTCGCTTGCTTTCTATCAAGTACAATCTGCAATCTTTATTTGCTTGTTCCCCTGCAATCTCCCAATGCACCGCAGTTAATATCTCCCTCAGAGATCCACCACATCAGAGGGCGACAGACCTTTGGCGTTAGCCAGAGCAGAACAATGCTGGCATGTTTTCGTCAGTGTGACAGATGGACAAAATGAAAGAAAGAACAAGAGGAGCCACAAGCCATAAGAAGAGGTCTCGTTAAAATCACAGCCCCCTCGGATTCTTTATTAGGAGGCAATCATCACAGCAACAGAATAAAAATCTTCACAGGGAATCTGTCGCTTTCAAGGAAGTGTTTCATATTATTCAAACAACCCATGGACACAATAATCCACAGTGAAATATCATTCCATTATCCTATTAGTATAAACAAGAGCTCTTGTGTTCTCAAGAGTTTCTTTTATGGTCACGCTGAACACCTGGAGCACACGGCGAGGTGCCCCCACAGTCATTAAAGTCAATGTGTGCCCATTGCAGTGGATCTAATGGAGTTACAAATGAGACCGCCTGTTAGGCTTCCTCTCACACCTTCAACTCCACATGGCAAGCATATTTCCCTTCACACACACTCGTGCACACGTAGAGAAAGAGAGAGAGAGCACTTAGCGTAGCACAATAAACTCATAACTATCAAAGCCAAACTCTTTTCCTGTCTTTGTTGTCGAACCCACCCCAGTTCTCTCTCTCTCTCTGATGTTCAGGAAATTAACCAGTCGGAGCACAGGTGAGTGTGTGTGTGTGTGAAGTTGTTCAGCTTCGGAGGTGATCAGAGGCCGAGCGAGGTTGCTGGGAAATGTGATAAAGCTAATGGCATCGCTCAGCAAGCACCCAAAGGCGATAGCATGTGGGCAAAATCATGAACACATAAATTTGACGACCAATCTGAGAGGGTTGTGAGAAGGAAAGGGAGACTTTGGGTTTCAGTGAATGGTGCTTTGCAACCCTTAGAAGTTTATTCAAGTGTGCTATTAGTATACTTATGTTAAACTTAAAATAAGAGAGTATACTTTCAGTTTACTTGTTATGTACTTATCAGAGATATACTTAAGTATACAGACAGGTATACAGGAAAGTCTAAGTATACATGGCTTAATCTTTTGATCGACATATACTTAAGAAAAACATAATTAAGTATTCTTGCCTTATAGGCCTGCAGAAAGGTATACTTGGCTTGTAGTTGTGCTTACGTTTTGATAGAGTAGCCTATTAAAGTGTGTGAGAGTTTGTGAACGAATGTTTTGAAAATGAATTTACCTCAATTTATCAAGAATTTTCGACATTTTTGGATTCTCCGTTCACCGTGGAGGCATGCGAGAATATGTATTTTTTTATCATCACAAAACATCAAGTCAAATAGCAAAAGGAGTCTCTTTGTTTAATACATAAATCTTTGGCGAAGTACTAAAAGTTAAAGTATACAGAGTGTACTTTCATAAACTAAAAACGGGGCTACAAGTATATACAAGTATACTTGGAGTATAAAAACTGTTAAACTGAGAGTACTTTAAAGTGTACTTTCATAAACTATTAAACTAACAGTATACCTATCCACTTGTAGTATAGTTCATAGTATAGTTGCAGTACAAAATACATCTTAATTGTAAACTAGTTGTGTACTCAAAGTTTACTATTCCTGCACTTAAAGTACACTTAAAAGTATATTATAAGTAAGTATAGTACTTTTATAAACTAAAAAGTGGGCCAGTTTAGTCCCAAGAAGTATTGAATTAGTACACTACTAGTATACTACTAGTACATTGATATTAGTATACTTACTACATAAAGTATGATTCAGAGAAATATACTTGAACTTTACTTAAGTTTACTTCATAAAATAAACTTGAAGTATACTACTTTTTCGTAAGGGAAGTCCCACTTCTGCTTTCAAAAGTTACTAAAAGAGAACTGAACTTCGATTTGATAAAGAATGTTTCTTTTGTGAATCCTACGGTAGTATTAGATCTTTTTTTCCTGGAAGCCGATCAGTAACAAAAACAAACTCAGCGTATGACCTCATGAGAGCAACTTGACTCTCTCAACGCTGACCCATTTGCTGCTGAGGTGATTCATTGCACGGTGATGTTGCTCCTTCAATAATTTACGCCACTATCATTGATAGAGCCAGAGCAGATTCCTTCTCTTCTGGCATGAGTCACATACCATCTGCATACAGGCCTTTTGTGCGTTTACCAGCACTCTGGATCCCTTTGTCTTATAAATGAGCTCCGACATGCCTTTGTATAATTTTGGGGTAAAATAGCATCCTTAATATATTCATCATGTAGTACAGTTTCATTGGAAAACTTTCCACGCAAAAGTAGAAAAAGATGTGTGTCTTCTTCGATTGTTATTGTTGAAATATTGTGCTAAAGTTGGGGAGAGGCACTGCGTTTTGAAGTAATGTGGCAGTGTCAAGGAATGCATGTTGAGGTTTCCAATTCAACTCATCACTGAGTTTTTGTGTGTGTGCGTAAGCGTGTTCTCACAGTTTCCTTATTCTCTGAAAGATGTGCCACGTGCTATCTATACGTATATTCCTCTGATGCATACTGTGTGTGTACGCCAGTCTCTCAGCGGTCCGCCATGTTGACGGGGAGTCACATTTAATAAATACACGATGGAGCGTTTAAAGACCGTAGGGATTCTGACAGAGTTTTCATATTTTTAGTCATTAAAGGAGCTAATTGTTGGGTTGAGCATGACTTTCATGACAGTTGGAACCACAAACTCTGTAATGAATTGAGCTTTGGGAAGACTTCGGACAAGTTTGTGGGTCCCCAACACATATGTGTGTGAACTTGACGGAGTATAAACATTTATGGCTATGTCAGCTTACACCCATCTGATTAATAGTGGATGGGGAAGAAGTCATCAGTTAGACATGCACAAATGGAGGTAATTAAGTGACATTTTTTTAAATTCTCTTTCCCATATAAAACCTCCTTCTTATGCTTTTAAATAAACGCAAACACTCGGATACACACTCACTCCTCCAGCTGCCACCACTCTCAGACCGTCGCGTCTAATCTCAATCTAACTCTGTTTATTATTCCTTACAAGCAACTTCCACCCTCTCCATGGAAACGCTCACTATCCCCGGCAATTTGCTGTCTAATCCATAGTCAGATTGCACCGAAATAGTCCTGTGTGCGGTGATTACAGAGCTCAGAAATCAGTGGTCACTGTGATGTGGACAGCCGGTGGGTATCCTAAGCGGAGCAGCAGATTTTCTGGTCGCGGTAGCGCACACACACACACACACACACACACACACACCACCTTGCTTTTCCATTTAGGGCTATCTGTGTGTGCAGGGAATGATGGGAAACACAGTGACCACTCTGTCCCCATGTAAGCCCTGTCTCTATAGCACGGGCATGATGGTGTGTTCGAGTGTATGAAAGCTGCAGTAGTTAAATAATAACTGCTTAATGCATGGAAAATTTGGGAGTAATATCGTTGCCTGGAGGAGAAACGAGCGAACCCCCCTTCGCCACAACCACAATACCCTCAAATCCCCGCACCCCGACACACTTCACCAACATGAAACAGACTGCCTCTGCAAGAGCACAGTGATATTTCAGAAGAAAGCATTAAGTCGTGCCTCTGAGGCAAACTCTGAAAGAAAAAGCAACAATTAGGTTAAGAAAGTAGGGGAGCATCAGAGACTGAAAAGACGTTTAGAACAAAACAAAATCAGAAAGGAGAGAGGCGCCAGCTGGGGCCACGTGGGTTGTATAACAAATGTCAGCATCCTCGAGCATCCAGTTTTACAGAACTCTCTGACTTTGAGTGACTTTGAAAGCCGGCGTAATGAAGTCATAATGATGTCAGCCTCATACTTAAAGGTGACTGGCAGCTCACTGTCTGCCTGACGGGCACAATTACTGCAATACAGGGACATGAAGGTGGATCACACACACACAAACTAAACCTGAGAGGAATGCATTTAGCCAAATTAACACTTACAACAACTCAATGTTGCGTGCCAACATCAGAGCAGGCAGATCCCATTGTGCTCAGCAGTCCCTGTGCGACGTTACGCTGAACCCTCCGCTAATCACACGCAGTATAATGAAGTATCAGTATGCAGTGTTGTGATATAAACAGATACCGGACACACGGAGGTGGAACTAAAACCACTCGTCTTGTCCCACAACACCAAATTGATCAAAGAGCGTCCCTGCCAAGATGTCAGAAGGATCGTTTAAAGCAGTTTTTCACATTTGCTGAACCATGTAACCGCATGTATTATATTCCAAGCTCATATGGAAGTAGGCATGCTGGGAAAAAAAATGAAAAATTAGCTGCCATTGTTGGCTTCTTAGGACATTCATAGTGATCTCACTCATTTGCTGTTATTTAAAAAGAAATATTGCAGAAATAATAGCTGTTGCAAATGTTTAAATTACCGCAGGGCAGACCCTGATGTTTTTTTTCTTGTGAAGAAATATTTTGGAGCATTTGCAAATATCTATTCTGCAAATTGGAAACCACTTTGTGTTGTGGCCTGAACTTGTGGCGGCATGCATGCTAAAAAACCAAATGTTCAATAAAAGAGAAATACGGCTGTAAATTAGAGAACACCTCCCTTGTGGTAGGTAATCACTGGTGGCTCACACAGTGCTCTTTGTAAAGCCAACGGCCTTATTCCAAGAAACACCTCACCATTACTGTCGGCTCCAAGCGGCCTACCTGGTCCTTGAATCGTGCAAAAGTAATGTTTATGATTTCCTCAGCAGTCAAAATGGTTTACAGAGAGCATTTAACAAATGTCATACATGCATCCAAAGTTTCTCCCCGTCTGTTTTGAATCAAAGCCAACGGGACTGTGCAGTTGTTGGTGGAAAATGCTCACAACTTGGCCCGGGACCTTGCAGTGCTCTTTTTGTCTCTGTGAAACGAGGCATAATTGAATAAATATGTCATGTAGAAAGGGTGTTTAGATGGCAGACAAGGCACAGTAAATATTTGGGTCTTGCTGCCTGCCAAGCTGCCAGTGGACGAGAGAGTTAAAACCTCTGAGGACGGACTCGCCGGTCGAAACACGGCATGAGCTTGGTGCGGTTTAGTCATGACGTCACAAACATGCTTGATGAGTTCATAAATTAGTATTGTCTTTTATAACCACACTAAATGAGAATTGATTTTAAGCTGTATTGATCATCATTAGAGTATGTATCACTTTATATACTTTGCTTTCTTTTAATTTCTCCTAAAATAATGAGACAAGAGCGACCGGCCCCCCTTGATGCCACCAAGAAATTCAGCAAAAGTGCCCTTTCTGGTGGAGAAAAGGAGATAAAGTGCCCTATAGGCTGCCTGTCCAGTAGAGAAAACGAGATAAAGTGGCCTTTAGTGTGCCCTTCCAGTAGAGAAAACGAGATAAAGTGGCCTTTAGTGTGCCCTTCCAGTAGAGAAAACATGATAAAGTGGCCTCTGGTGAGCCCTTCCATGGAGAAAACGTGATAAAGTGGCCTCTAGTATGCCCTTCCAGTGGAGAAAACATGATAAAGTGGCCTCTAGTGAGCCCTTCCAGTGGAGAAAACAAGATAAAGTGGCCTCTAGTGTGCCCTTCCAGTGGAGAAAACATGATAAAGTGGCCTCTAGTGAGCCCTTCCATGGAGAAAACAAGATAAAGTGGCCTCTAGTGTGCCCTTCCAGTAGAGAAAACAAGATAAAGTGGCCTCAAGTGTGCCCTTCCAGTGGAGAAAACAAGATAAAGTGGCCTCTAGTGTGCCCTTCCAGTGGAGAAAACAAGATAAAGTGGCCTCTAGTGTGCCCTTCCAGTGGAGAAAACATGATAAAGTGGCATTAGGGTGCCCTTCCAGTGGAGAAAACAAGATAAAGTGGCCTCTAGTGTGCCCTTCCAGTGGAGAAAACATGATAAAGTGGCCTCTAGGGTTTCCTTCCAGTAGAGAAAACAAGATAAAGTGGCATTAGGGTGCCCTTCCAGTGGAGAAAACATGATAAAGTGGCCTCTAGTGTGCCCTTCCAGTAGAGAAAACAAGATAAAGTGGCCTCTAGTGTGCCCTTCCAGTGGAGAAAACATGATAAAGTGGCCTCTAGGGTTTCCTTCCAGTAGAGAAAACAAGATAAAGTGGCATTAGGGTGCCCTTCCAGTGGAGAAAACATGATAAAGTGGCCTCTAGTGTGCCCTTCCAGTAGAGAAAACAAGATAAAGTGGCCTCTAGTGTGCCCTTCCAGTGGAGAAAACATGATAAAGTGGCCTCTAGGGTTTCCTTCCAGTAGAGAAAACAAGATAAAGTGGCATTAGGGTGCCCTTCCAGTGGAGAAAACATGATAAAGTGGCCTCTAGTGTGCCCTTCCAGTAGAGAAAACAAGATAAAGTGGCCTCTAGTGTGCCCTTCCAGTGGAGAAAACATGATAAAGTGGCCTCTAGGGTTTCCTTCCAGTAGAGAAAACAAGATAAAGTGGCATTAGGGTGCCCTTCCAGTGGAGAAAACATGATAAAGTGGCCTCTAGTGTGCCCTTCCAGTAGAGAAAACAAGATAAAGTGGCCTCTAGTGTGCCCTTCCAGTGGAGAAAACATGATAAAGTGGCCTCTAGGGTTTCCTTCCAGTAGAGAAAACAAGATAAAGTGGCATTAGGGTGCCCTTCCAGTGGAGAAAACATGATAAAGTGGCCTCTAGTGTGCCCTTCCAGTAGAGAAAACAAGATAAAGTGGCCTCTAGTGTGCCCTTCCAGTGGAGAAAACATGATAAAGTGGCCTCTAGGGTTTCCTTCCAGTAGAGAAAACAAGATAAAGTGGCATTAGGGTGCCCTTCCAGTGGAGAAAACATGATAAAGTGGCCTCTAGTGTGCCCTTCCAGTAGAGAAAACAAGATAAAGTGGCCTCTAGTGTGCCCTTCCAGTGGAGAAAACATGATAAAGTGGCCTCTAGGGTTTCCTTCCAGTAGAGAAAACAAGATAAAGTGGCATTAGGGTGCCCTTCCAGTGGAGAAAACGTGATAAAGTGGCCTCTAGTGTGCCCTTCCAGTGGAGAAAATTATATAAATTTCCCTATAGGCTGCCCTTCCAGTGGAGAAAATGTGATGCAGTGGCACATAGGCTGCTATACATACTAGAAATCTTTCAAGCTGGTGCTCTTATTATTTTTTTCAGCCTGAGTTCGTCACTGATGACTGGCATTAGAAACTCTGAATTTGAAAAACACACACCACGTCATCAGTGGCTCCTGTCCGTCTCCGGCTCTTATCAGTGTGCAGTCTGCACTTAACCTTGTTAACCGCGTTTACTACGCACCCAGGACTGTCTAAATGTGCTTACAAAATGACATTTGTCTCCGTCTTCATGAACCATTTAGGAAAAAGGAGACCTTGGATGATGCAGACTACACGGTCCAGGTCACATGCTGAATGTCAGACATGCACAGGTCACATTATCAGTGATGTACTAGATGAAGTAGAGATGAATGACCCCCTATTTTAGTGGTCGACACGCCTCGAATGCTCCAGATCTAATAGAGACACTCTGCAGTGCTGAGGGGGTTTCACAACCAAGAGTAAATGAATCTCAGCTTGTTATTATTTAGACTGTTGGAACGGCCTTTTGTGGGTTTTTATTTTGTCATGTTCCGCTCACGCGAGCTTTGTTGATGGCAGTTGAGAGTCCAAAACAGATAAAATATGCTTTTGGACTTGCGATCAGTGATCAGCTCGCATAAAAAATACTCCTGTATACAGAACCTGAGCTGCTGTAGACTCAACTTCACTTGCTCTCCATCTTTCCCCAAGTCTCTATATACTTTTGTCACTTTGCCAAACATCCTTATGAACAACTATGAGCTTTGTTGGAGCCTTTCCATCTCCTGGCCGTAATCCCTCTACAAACTCTCCGTGATGTAAACACAATGTGACCTGTACTGTGTGTGGCACTGTGTGTTGGGAAACCAGCATTATACCTTATCTTGATTATTGTCCTGCGGCGCACAATTTATTGGAAAAGAAATCCTAAACCATTCCAAAAAAACAAACAACCAAACAAAGTCGGAGCGGTGAAAACCGGTCTGGACATAAATCACACCCTAGGAGGGGACGAAGAAAACTCTCCAGCTTCTGCCCTGGCTCCAGCCGCAGACAGCTGTGGAAGTTAAAGAGCCGATTTTGGGGGTTTTTCTTGACCGTTTTCCAGACTCAAAAGTGGCCGTAAGTTCCTGCTCTCTGATTCCAAGAAGATAGGCAACGTTTTGAGAACGCTGTATTATAAAACATCGAGTATAATCTATCAACTCCTTCTGTCTTAATGTAAACTTATACCTCAACTTTATTGAAAAATAACAGGTTTTGCTTTAGGGATAGTTTTGTGCTCTGTATGTTAAAGCCAGATTCTGTTGAATTTCATTCAGTGTATGAGAGGAATTTAAAGGCCTCTGTGAAGACGGCACAACTTCAAATAAGCTGCTCTAATTTATTACCAAATGTTTGGGGATTTAACATCATTTAACATTTAACAAGTTTGTTTCAGTGGTTGGAAAAAGGGTGCTGGATTTGTTGCTAGCTGCTTTTGAGAAATAAAGGGACCACCAGTAATCACATTTGAACCATGTCAAATGTCTTCTACCTAAAAGCCATTCAATCATATGCTGCACTATGATCCACTATGACGTACAAACTGTACAAATGTGAGTAAGGTGTCAGGTCACGCCGGTCACGTGACGAGGCGTGACGAGGCACCGAACAATATGGCATCCGTCG
>CAKAKQ010039166.1:1322-11512 GCA_916700675.1 Helicolenus avius
GCGTTGTGTCAGTCGCGAGCGTATGTATATATCTATGGTCACGAGCAGCTCTCTTCCACCGGGAAACGACATTTGATGTAGCTCTATTATCATCCGAGTGGAAACAGGTTGATAATGAAAAGGATAACAGGTGTGAAAAACGGGAGAAGTGTGACCCCTGGGAAAATCCGGAGGGTTGGCAAGTATGACCATGGCCAAAGAGAGTGCCACCTACAGGAACCTAAGTTTACAAAAAGATATACTGTAAATTCCGGACTATAAGCCGCTACTTTTTTCCCACGCTTTGAACCCTGCGGTTTATACAATGATGCGGCTAATCTATAGAGTTTTACGGGCTAACGGCCCAGCTAAAAAGCACTGCTCGTTTTGGACAGCACAAATTCACCTCGAGACGAAAGTGACACTGAGAGCGACAACGACAGAGAGACTGAGAAAGTGTGTGATGAAGTCATTCTGAGGCTGTTCAACTCTGACACTGAAGAAGACGACTTCAATGGTTTCAGTGCGCAGGAGGAAGATGAACATAGCGATCAGTGACTTTTCTGGTAGGCTAACGGTCTACGGCTAGTAGGCTGGTTATTTTTCAAACAAGCAGTGTTATTGCCATGTTACGTTACTGTCGTTTTACTGCCGTGATACTGCTGTGTAACTGGCGTGTTACAGGCATTGTTCAGAAAACAAGCATTTCGTTAATTAAAAAAAATTAAAAAAAACTTTATTTGTACCATCTCTGTGTAAATATCTCATGTTACAACGTGGACACCTGCGGCTTATAGACAAGTGCGGCTTATATATGTACAATTTTTTTTTTCTTTTTAAATTTAGTTGGTGCGGCTTATATTCAGGTGCGCTTAATAGTCCGGAATTTACGGTAGTTGTACTGCTTCATTATACTTTCTGTGCCAATAAAAAATTTGAATATAAATTGATAAATGCTGTTGTTTCACAACGCTGACATCAAGATGGACTGAAAATATAGACCGTTTCCACGGAATTGCATTGCTAGGCAACAGCTATGGTCCATGTTTACTTCCTGTCAGCTTTAGTCACGTCTGAAATTTCATACTAACATACTATTTAGTAGGCTAAAACAATAGTACATGAATTGCATACTATTTCCGGTGAACTATTACAGTATGCAACGCTGGACACTATGGCAGCATAAATATCCCACAATGCAACGTAGTAGTGATGACAATCTTCATAACAGACGTTGACGGACAGCTCTGTAACATCAAAAACGCTTCAATTTAACTGTAAGTATAATATTTCACTTTGCTAGGCGTAATATGTATTTTAAATTAATTCGGATTAAGATTCTCTCAAATCGTCATTTTGGTCACATGATGTTGGCACGGGTTACCATGGTTACACGTCTCCAACCGGCAAGGAGGCTCTCAGGAATTGACATACTACTGTTTATTTGCCCGAAAGTCTGTTGACGAAAGTACACCTGTTGAGTATGTAGTGCATAGTATGTGATTTCAGACGAAGCCATAGACTCAACAGAATTGCATTGCTAGGCAACAGCTTGGGTCCATGTTTACTTCCTGTCAGATTATGTCATTCACATACATTGCAACAGGAAATAAACAGGGACACATCTGGAATGTTTACATTTACAACAAACAATCTGTAGTAGATTTCTTAAAACTGCATTCATTGATTTTTTTTTGGCCTTGGGAGCAGCACAACAATCACAATGTAAAAACAACATGACATATTATCACCAAAGTTGTTGTGGCTATGTGTTAGCAAACAGCTGCTTATTTACACACCCAGCAGACACACATTAACATTCACATAGTCATCTATTTGGCCACCTGGTGAATGTAAGTCCAATATTTACTCTCTTGTTAGCTCTGTTTTGCTCTCCACCGACTCCTGAGGGAAATATCTGGCTCTTTAGCTGCTAAATGCTCCACTACAGTGTGTTCACCAGCTAGGCGCTAACTGTGTCTGTCTGATGTTTGGTGCTGAGCAGGTAACGTAGAGTAGAGCGGTTTCTAGAGCTTTCCTGCTGCTGCTGCTGGAAACAAGGTTCATGAGAGCTACAAACAGGTCTGCTATCACAGTATAAGATGCTGCTGGTAACTTCTCTTGTCATAACTCTAACATGCTCACAGTTTAAAACAGTGGGAGGGGTGGTGGGAGAAAGCACACACATAAAATAAAGGATATAAATATTCTCAAATGTCTTGAAATATTGAGCCAAAACATTTCAATCACAAACTGTACTTGGCTGGTATTTGTAATGACTCATTTGCGCTGTCAAATATTCAGTAGTGAAATACTAGTAATGTTCTTTTGTGAAATGTGTTATGTGGTTCAGAACATAATGTCTGGAGCTGGCTATGTATAATATCTGACACCCACTGGTTTTACAGTATGCTTTTGTATTCATCTGCTTTGTTGATCTTTGATTGGTCCCTTCGCATTTTATATATTCTTATGTATTTTATTTAGGGCTGTAATAGTTAACGCAATAATAACGCATTAACGCAAAATCGAATCACGCAATCAATCTTTAGGAGGTTGTAGTGGGCTCAGTTTTATAGCTAGAGTGAAGATACTGGTATCATTTGAAACTAAAAAACCTCAGGTTAAGGTTGGTACCAACCATGCCATACTAGCTTGTCGCAAAGGAGGTTAAGGGTGCTTTCACATCAGGGGCCTGGGCCCAGATCCGAGTACACTTGTCCCCAAAGTCCAGTTTGTTTAATTAGTGTGAACGCTCCGTGCCCGAGTCCACTTGAAAAGGTGGTCTGGAGTACGGTTCATGTGTACTCAGGTACGATTCGCATCAGGTGTGAAAGCCAACCGTACCAAAACACGGAAGTGGAGTGCTGGTTAACGTGAGTAACGTCCGAACCTCCGAAATCCGGATACATACAAAATTGTTTCATATCTATGTCATCATACGCCGATCTCGTCCTCTGAACTGTACGGCCCTGGGTGACCGGGGAAGGAAGGCAGGTCAGAGGTTCCTTAAAATATAAACAATAGTAGGCATTGGGATTGTGTGATGTTTGTTATTTTATTTAGCTAATTTAATGGTCTGCCTCTGAAGAACGAGAGGTCAGCTGCTCAGCGGGCAGAGAGAGAGAGAGAGAGAGAGAGAGAGAGAGAGAGAGAGAGAGAGAGAGAGACAGCAGGGGAAACAGACTGTAGAGCCAGCATATTTTAACATCAAACTCGCTGAAATAAGGGTTTATTTTGACCAAACCAGAGTTGGTGATTGTTGGAAAGACTAACGACGATGGTTTTGGTGAGTTTTATTTTATTTTTGTGAAGTTTGAATGAAGTGTTTTACGATGCTCCGCCACTAGAACAGCTGGTCTCAACATAAACAAATACACCTGGATGGCACGGTACATGCGGTCCTAAATAATTCTCCAAATTGTTATTTTTCAATAATTTTTGCCACTCCCATGTTGATAAGAGTATTACAAATCTCCCTTTAAGGTAAATTTTTAACAGATACAAATGTGCGATTAATTGTATTGTTAATTAATTGTAAATATTGTAATCGATTGACAGCCCTAATTTGATCATATGTCTGTGTTATTGTTATACCTTTAAAAGACTGATTTTGCAGGTCTGAGGTTTTAAGGTTCAGGACTGCTTGTCGTTGCCATATTTAGATTTAGGACAAAAGCAGGTTAAAACACCCACACTGTGGAATGACCTGCCAGAGGATCTCAGCATCTTCTAAATCGCTCCTGCAAACCTGCTTTAACTGAATCAAATGAATTTTTATTACTACTACTACTACTTTATATAAATGGACATTAATTATAGTGCTGCTGTTTTCCGCATTAATTGACTCATTGTTGTAAAGGTTGCTTAATTTGCGTGTAATATGGCAAAGATGACCCAGTTTGAAGCTTAGTAAAACATATGGCACCTGATAAACTGAGGGAGGAATGTTAAGAGCGAGGCTGTGAGAGTCAGTGTGAGCAGGAAGGGCGAAGAGAGCAACAAGAAACCAGCAGTGAGAGGTGGAAGAGAGAGGAAGGAGTAGTGAGTGTATTAACCGCCTGTATGAATACGCATCAGCAGCATATATGTATGTCAACAAGTGCACAGCAGTGGCAGATAAGCTGGAATCATCTCTCTCTCTCTCTGCCGCCTCCTTCCCTCACTCTTCCTCGTCCTGATCTGTGGGCTGCCATCACCATGGAGACGCTCTGCCTCTGAAACAATCCACCGGAGAAATAAATATCTTGTCTGAATGCAAGGAGTGAGGGGCTGTGTGTGTGTGCAGACTTTTTTTTAAAGGAGGTGCCGTGCACATTTTACCCGCCATCATCTCCAACCAACAGTGTGAAAAAACGACAATAAATCTATTCACGAGTGAATAAAAAAACGCAGACAACAGATGAGCAATGGGCCTGAAATTTACCCAAGATTTTATCGCAAGTACCTCCTACTAGAACATTCAGTACCTCTATCTGTAAGGTTTTATATTTATATCCCACCTCTCACACACACACACACACACACACACACACACACACACACACACACACACACACACACACACACACACACACACACACACACACACACACAGACCTAAGTAGGCTACATGCTTTGAGAAAGCCAATAATATGACTCAAGCCTCCATGAAATGCCTATTGCTGCATCCTGGCTGGCTAGCACACCAAAAGTGCTGTAATGCGCGTGTAACATGGGATTAGCCTCTTAAACATAATCTCAGATTGAATAGGGAACCAAAAAGATCAAGGCGGTGTGGGTGCAGGCTCAGGAGGTCCAACTTGTTGCCGCCCTGATGCCATGGCAACCCATGTGACCAGTAGCGGCATATGTTTGTGTCATCATGACGGGGTGACATGCAAGAAACCGCAACATAGGGACGCATGCAGGGAGGCTCTTAACACCAGTATAATGTAATGTGTTGCCATGGCACCCACAACCACAGCAATTTTCATGCAATCAGCTGCGTTGCCATGGGAACAGTAATCTCGCCCGAGAGAGGCTGGTTGAAAGAGAGAAAAAAGCTGTATTTTTCTGTCTAAACCTGAGTGTTTACCCACTTCCCCTCATGCTGTCTTTCACTTTCAGATCAATCTCTCCATCTCACCTGTGAGTAGCGCGTCAAATCAAACATCAATAGGATCCATTTGCCCGTACATTAACCTGTGCCTTCACAAAGGCTGATGCACGCTGTGAATTTACAGCAGAGGAGGCTGCTCTGTTTATCATTGTGTATCCCTGTACTATTGATGTAGCTTTTATGTGCCGTTTGATCCCCTCTCATGTCAGAATTCCCCTCTGACTCTGCTGGAAGAGGAAGAAAAATAAAAAAATAAAAACTATTAGGATGGGCTACTAGCAGAGCCTCACGCGGCTTCATCACAGCCATATGCAGCGCTTGTGTGTGCATTGCTCACCAACTGTTCCCCAACTAATCACTGGCTGTGAGGGGAATTTATTTTTTAGTTACAGAGACACTGAATCATCAATGGCATGGACACAATCCCTGTTTTTTTCCCCTCTAAAATCTCTTCCAAGCGAATCTCAGAGACATTTAATATGACTTTCTTTTATCAGAGTGAAGCCGTACAGGGTCACAAATTCTCTCTGCACGCTGCAATGCAGGGATGCAAAAATATATATCCCTGCTCTGCATGTGTGTAAGGAAGTGTGTGGTGCACACACACACACACACGCGTTTACATACTGTATCAGGTTTGGGTGGATGACTCATAATCTGGGATGACTGCAAAAGACCTGCCTCTGAAGAGTTACCAGCTACTGATGAACTGCACATTACATTCCAGTGGGATAGAGGCACTGTGTGACGAGGCAATATGTACAACTATAGAACAGGTTAAATTATGGTGAGAATACGTAATACCCAACACAACACAAAAGTAACCATACTAACTAACTACCACAGTAATTGTTAACAAATTAATGAACATTGTCAGGTCATTCAAATTGCAACGCCGTACAATCTTATTATTATATTTCTTTAAAAACAAATCTGTGCAGTGTGGCACAGCTGTTTCTCTACGGGGCCTGCCAAATTAAGTTGAATTATGTTTAGAATCAGACTTTCATTTTTGCTTTTAATTTGATGGTCTGGTTTGTTTGTGCATCATTGCAACTAAACATAATGATTCATATCTACTGTAAATATTGGAAAGTTCATTTGTATTTTCAAATATAAAGTTCATGTTTTTCAAAAATCTTGTTTTGTCCCCTAAAATCTGTTTTAAAATGTCTGTCATCATGTGTGACTGCAGATATAATGAAACTAAAAATGAGCCCATTATGGAAGAGTCTTAAAAGTAGAATATGAAGAATAATTGTAATAACTCGACTTGATAACTTACATGATCAGCATGAAATTGTTTGTCTCCAGCATGTCATTATTACACATTTTGTATTATCTGCTTGTCTGCGAGTCAGTTTGATCAAATCTGCAGTCAACTGTCATCCACAAGTGCTCCAACATAGACACAAACTAAACTTTCTGCAAGATGAATTTGTGGCTTTTACTTGAATTTCCCCTGAAATAAAGCAATAACTTTGGAATTATCCCTTAATGGGACTGAAACTGAATTTTGAAAAACATAAAAAAAAAATTAATAGTGTATTTATTGCCTCATTTATTGCTGGTGGCACCACTGTGACAGCATAAATACAGAGTGATGTGGACTACACACAGGAAAGATGTAAGGCTCTGAGTCTCTTTGAGCTGCAGCCTTTAATAAGTGAGTCCACAGGAGCGCCATGTGATCTGGGCCCATGAGGACCCCTGTAGAGCAGGAGACATCAGACAGATACCTGCGGAGTCTGGAGAGACGGAGCAGTCTATCAGAGGGTGCCCTCTCTCATTTCAAATGTGAACAAGGGCTTAACAGGCAAGGACACTGACCTTCCACAGTCTGCAAACCTCAAATACTGATTTTTCTAGTGGTCGTCTCTAATCCCTGAAAAACTTCAGATTTTTGTTTTCAAGGTAAAGCAAGAAAAACGTTCTAATAATTTATCTGATGATCTCATCTTACTTGTGGCATCTTGCCAAGGCATACTTCAACCCAACAGGGAAACTCAAGCTACCTTTCTCCTGACTGGCTATTGTTGCTTCTAGGGATGTCACGAGAACAGATACTTCGGTACCAAGTCAATACCAAAATTCTGAAAACGTGACAGTACTTGTTTTTCTATAGTACTGCAGGTACTGTAGGTATTATCAGGGCCGGAGACTAACGCCGTCCCGTTGATCCGGGGGACAATAGAAAATGTATTTGGGACGTAGTAAACTCACTATCGACGCATTCAGCGGACGCACTCCATTTTGTCCCTGATAATGCTACATTGTGAACAACAAATCTGTGTTGAGATCGGCAGAACGAAAGCTAGTTAACATTAACGGGATGTACGCCCAAAAGAAAACAGGTTTTTGGATATGCGCAAATATCACGACACACGAGGGACAGATATCACCTTTTCAAGAAGGTGGTTGAAGGAATGAAAGAGGGAGGCTGTGTTCGCACAGTCCAACAAGTCCGCCACCGGTCACGTTAACCGGAGTATGCAGAGCTGCATGTAATATTAGTGGAATATTCATTTTCATTAGCCATGTAAACAGCTTAGTAGGAATATTGTCTTTTTCAGAATAAGGGCAAAAAACGGAATATTTTGTGCATGTAAACGTAGTCAACGTGCGGACATTATTTCCTATATTGTGGGATTGTTTATCTTGGCTACACACACCTGAAACGACCTCTTGAAAAACCTGGATTCAAGAGCGCAAACCCTTTCAGGTTTGTCTAGACTCCAACAAGAGCCAAATTATTGACGGTTTGAAACTACTGTATGTGCCTTGTATTACTACATACAATGAATGGTTGGACTTTAACATGTTAACTCTAAAATGTTGAGTCAAAGTGCCTTAAAATGCTTAAATTAAAATGGAATATATTTGAAGTTCCCCACATCCTTCTTTCTTAACTAACTGAGGTTATTATAAAAAAGTGAATTTATATACCTAAATCATAAAATGCATGTCAGTAACAGTCAAACATGTAATAATTCTCACATACAGTTCTGGACATCTGGATAGTGTTCACAGATCCAATAAGTTAAAGGCCATATAACATATTAATTGGTTATATCTGTGGCATTTAAATGTCCCTCACAGGAATTAGGAAGCGGACACAGTTGACAGAGTGAAATGAGCAAAATTGAATTCATGCTCAATATAAGTAATCCTGTCCTTAAACACACTAATCCTCCCTCCTTACAATGTATTTATAAATAGAAAATTAGGATCAACAGTTTTTGACAGAGGGAGAAAGAGAGAGAGGGGGGGGGGAAGGGTGGAGGAGAGCCATCATTGCTCTCTGATTCAATGATTTAGATTCGTTTAATTGAAAGAGCTTTTCAGGGAGAATGGACTGCTGTAGGAGCATCGCAGGGCGAGAAAAGGAAAACAAAGAAGAACAAAGGGGTGAAAAGCAGAGAATACTCAGGATCAGAAAGTCATGTATCCACGCAGTTCAGCAAGAGACCTCGGTGGAAAAGAGGTTAAAAAAAGAAAAGAGAAGTAGGAGAGAAAAGAAACAGGAGCTGAGTGACTCGAGAGACAGATGTGTAAATTACTGACCCACTTCCATGGAAAGAAAGGGTCTATGAAAAGAGGAGGGCTGAAGTCAACCAAGCAAAGAAAATTCTACCTACTCTTCAACCAATCGATTGGTCGCTGAATTAAAAAAAATCTATATTTCTAGTTATCTCCTGATTAACTAAATTGGCCACACTGCGCTTTACCTGGTAGTCTAAATTAATTATAAATAAACAAACATAAAAAGCTATTTGCAGCATATTAAATTATTTTCAACCTAGTTATTTTATACTTAAAGGTACAGTGTGTAGGATTTGGTGGCATCTAGAAGTGTGGTTGCAGATTGCAACCAACTGAGTACCCCTCCGCTCACTCCTCCCTTTCCAAGACTGAGGTAACGTGAGCCGCCGAGTGCAAAACCGTGGGAAAACGCCGTTCATACTTTAGGAGCACCAGAAGTCAGACGGCGGCATCCCGGTTTTGCACTCTGCTTTCACAAGCGTGTCGGAGAACTACAGTGGCCTTCAGGTAATGTAAAAAACGTAAAAGGCCTTTGTTAAAACCAGTGTTTGGTTTGTCCGTTCTGGGCTACTGTAGAAACATGGCAGGGCAACATGGTGGAGACTCCATGAAGAGGACCCACTCCCTATGTTGATATTAAGACTCATTCGTTTTTAAGCTAACAAAAACATGATTATTAGTTTCAGGTGATTATCCACTAATGAAAACATAGTTATGAATATTATATTCCATTTCTGCTAATAGATCCCCCGACATGTTACACACTGTTCCTTTGTGACCAGCACTCACCTGCCCATATTCATATGATTTAGAAAAAGAACAAGCCCTCGAAGCTGTCGCAAGGGGACACGCACAAAATGATTAGGCTATTTATTAAACCAAACATATTGAAACATGCCAATTCTGATATGTTCTCACTCAAAGCCTATTAAGTAGTGACGCACCCGTCTGACCCGTTAAGAGCCGCGCCGGCCCAACCCAAAATAATATGCATTAATCAACCTCCCGAATCCAGTCCGCAAACCGCCAAATTTATGCATTTTACTAGCACAATGTCAGGACTGAGACAAGGACAGAGACAAAGACTGAGACAAGGACAGAGACAGGAACTGAGACAAGGATTCGGTGCTCGATGTGTGTGTGTGCACACGCTCCTTCTGACCCGAAAATAATGGATTAAGAGGTGCTTTTCTCCTTATGAATTAACACCAGCGACCGTCCGACCAAAGAGCTTTTGGTCGGACAGGAGCATATCGACCAACCAACCAACCAGAAGGTGTCAGCCCTTGAAAGCAAACAACCATTTGTGCTTTGTGTGTGTTCTAGATGCCCCAAAGCACAATTAAATGTCCTGCTTGCCTTCTAATAACCAGAGCCAGGATTTATTAGACACTTTTATTGCACCCATTAAGAAATGCAATAACACCGCTCTACTTTAAAGGTGAAATAGGATGAGAGTAACCTGCTCGCCTCACATGCATGAGAGGCAGCACACGAGTCAACTGGCCTGCAGAAAAAGGTTTTTATATGAGCTCTACCGGACGGGCTCGCTCGGACTGAACGCGTG
>CAKAKQ010039176.1:0-12626 GCA_916700675.1 Helicolenus avius
AAACGGCTGCTTCAGCTCCACAGACAGATGATATGGCAGCGTGGGTATGCATGAATGAAATGAAAGGCACGAGGGAATGCTGAGAAAACCAGAGCTGCGGAGCTCGGAGCGACGAATTCTGGAATGGAAGGATAGGATATAATTGCTGGAGAGAAAGAGAAAGAGAGAGAGAGAGAGTGATGTATGGAGGCTGTAGAGGGATGTGAGAGAGAGACCGAGACGTCGAGGAGGAGAAAACAGATCCCCTCATGTTAAATGAGAGAGGAGAAGTGAGAGAAGCCACTAGTTCTGGATGTTATCACCCAACAGTCAATTCACAGCTCAAAGCAGCTTTCTGTTTCTGGCTTAGTTTGAACTATCTCAACTAGGCATGTTAATAACGGTGCAACGGTTAAAAGAAAATATTACAAAATAAATAAGTTAAATTGTTGGCAGTGGCGAGTGAAATCATCAGGACATCCGCCACTTCAGCAGGCAGGGAAACGGCTAGTGATGGGAACAGAGAACCGTAGTTGTCCTCCTTCTTGGCATCTCATGCCTCCGTGACCATCGATTCCTCTTATTGATGCTTTCCCATAGTTACGTTGGAAAAATTACGCAAACGCACGCTCTCATGTTTTCTTCCCCCGCCGCTTGTCAGGCACTTCAACCACAGCACCGCTGCATCCAACGCACTGATCTTGTCAGTTAATGATCGAGTGTTGCTATCGGTCAGAAATTTTTTTTCCAAATTAGCATCCCTAATCTCAACTTTTAAGTTTTAAAAAGTGCTCCAACGGTCACCTTAAACCCAAATTATATAAAATATATAATAATATAAACAGAGCCACGTGCACATCTGCTGTCTTTGTCCACATCCATTTTTGGACTCATGCCCCCTATGCAGAAAATAAACCAGACTTTCACTTTCCGGACGCTCAAAATAACTCCTTCAGCTCCGTTTCCTGGTTCACTAAACCACGACCTTTACATACTAAATAAATCCCTGTTTCCTCTCATCTGTTGTGTCTCATTTTACATCAGAACATAAAGGACGGGATACTTTCCACACAGAACCTTTCAATATCCGTGTTAATAGGATACCTGAGTTCCAGTACTCCAACACCCACAAACATCTGTTTATTCCTGAAAAACATTTTGCCTAAATAATGTCCAGTATACTTTTACCACCTCGAGTTTTGATACGCAACACTAAACATTATTCACTCTAATTCATGTTCAGTTAAATGTTTGATGTATGTCAATGGTATTAGTAGGTAAAAGAGTTCTTTTGTAGTTCAGTTGCGGCTCAGGAGGCCGACTGTGCCGTGGGGGTAAACCATCACATCACGTGTCCTCCTGCTTCAACACTGACCTCAGGCAAACACACCGGCTTCATTCATGTCGGAACAATTGTAGAGCAAACACACACACACACACACACACACACACACACACACACACACACACACACACACACACACACACACACACACACACACACACACACACACAGAGACAACATGAGCTGCATGCGTTGGAGGCATGAAGAGTTAATAATTCACACTCGTTCAGAGCACTTCACTCTCGGCTTCAAAGAGATTTCAACACTCAAATCTATTTCACAATCCACAGCACTGCATTTATATATCTGGGTCCCCATTTACATATGTGAATAATGAAGAGGCTACCCAGCCTAATTAAATCCTCAGAGAGGAGCCTTCTGGTTATCAAAGGAAATCCTAAAAACATGAAGGCTCTGCTGATTCAGATAATGGACACACAGAGAGAGAGAGCGGAGCTTGTTCCTGTCCAGCTCAGGGCTTCGTGTTGTAATGTTCCCTGTAGGCAATATGCACAGAGATCTGAGTCAATGTGACTACAGACAGTCAAGTCGGAGTTTCTAGGTACTCCTCATACCAGCCTACCCAGTAGCACACAAAACACAGGAAACCATCATATATTCATGCTGATGCTGGGACTTCTGGGGGATTTATTTAAATCAGCCTGAGACTCTACATCAATATGCAAAAATAACTAAATCACCCCCTCTGAGTCGTCTTTTTAATTTCATCTCAATATTTGTATAACTGTGTAAAAATCACTGCAGGAACTCACGGAAAGGCCGGCAGTGGGTTTTTTTTTTTTTACATGTGATTAATTTGCAGGTCGATATATTCTTGTCCTGTGGAAAGCAACCGTTTGTACACCCTGCAAAAAGTACGCCTTTCTTGATTTCCGCGTGTCATTTGTACGCCATGTATCCTATACTGACTGCAATGTAAACGCCTGTGTGTGTAAATGCTGCGGTAAGAGTAAGTGACCGGTGTTTTGTTTTGTAAGTTGCATTATCAATTTTTTTTTATTCTCGTTTGTGACGTGTTTTCTACAGTTGTTTATGTGCTTATTTTAAGCCCAACCATGACATTTTCTCTTACCATAACTAAGTCGTTTTTTTGCCTTAGTCTAAGTTAGTGGTTTTCTTGCCTAAACCTAACTGCTGACGTTTGTGTGGCGTACAAATGACACACGAAAACACTAAAAGTGGAATGTCCATGGAATGAGATTGGGAAACGACAACACAGAGGCTTAAGATGGCAAACTTTATTACTCCTTTAAACCTTGACAAAGGAAGCACAGACCAGATCCACTCCTTCTGTTCTAACCTTTCACAATAAAAGCCATAGACCTATAATATTCGCAGGCGAGTATTTCGCATTTTTGTGTCTTTAATTCGTCGCACCCGGTGTGTAAAGGCCTGAAGTCTACTACAACAGAGAAGAAATGTAGAGTATACCACAGAGCATGAAACTACCAATGTCATTTAATGATGCATTTAAAAGAGGGCTGTCAATTGATTAAAATAGTTAACAGTGATTAATCGCAAATTAATCACGCGTGGCAGGTAGTCTTTAAACTAGGGCTGTCAATCGATTAAAATATTTATTCGCATTATTGTCCATATTAAATGCGATTAATTGCAAATTAATTACGCATTTTTTATCTGTTCTAAATGATCCTTAAAGGGAGATTTTACAAGTATTTAATACTACAATACTCTAATATCAACATGGAAGTCGACAAATACGCTGCTTTATGTAAAAGTATGTATATAGTTATTATTGTAAATCAGTTAACAACACAAAACAATGACAGATATTGTCCAGAAACCCTCACAGGTACTGCATTTAGCATAAAACAATATGCTCCAATCATAACATGGCAAACTGCAGCCCAACAGGCAACAACAGCTGTCAGTGTGTCAGTGTGCTGACTTGACTATGACTTGCCCCAAACTGCATGTGATTATCATAAAGTGGGCATGTCTGTAAAGGGGAGACTCGTGGGTACCCATAGAACCCATTTACATTCACACATCTGGAGGTCAGAGGTCAAGAGACCCCTTTGAAAATGGACATGACAGTTTTTCCTCGCCAAACTTTAGTGTAAGTTTGGAGCGTTATTTAACCTCCTTCATGACCAGCTAGTATGACATGGTTGGTACCGATGGATTCATCAGGTTTTATAGTTTACTATGATGTCAGTATCTTCACTTTCGCCTTAAAATTGAGCATGCTACAACCTCCAAAAGATCAAATAGCGGTTGTGTAAAGTTGTTTTAATGCGTTTAAGAAATTTGTTGCGTTAAAACGAATTTGCGTTAATGCGTTGTTATTGTGTTAACTTTGACAGCCCTAATTAAAACATCTTCAAATAATTGACAATAACAGACACTTTGAGGTATACATAGTGCACTGTCCTCAGCTATATGTAAGGCCTGCTATCTTGAGGTGTCCTACAGCGTGGTGGTGGTGGTGGTGGTATCTAGCAGGAGGGGCACCTCGTATCAGATTCGGTGCCCGTCTTTTATCCCCCTGCTCAGGGTTTGCACCACCAGCATATTGTCCCTAATCTTGGTGCATCTGTTGGCTCACAAAGCCCCATTAAACAGCCAGACCACTCTGATAAGGTTACTGACTTAATGCTCAGGGACATAATTAAATTGAGTACTTAATCTGGCCATGGGAGAGGAGGAACCCTGGACCCCCGCCGGGAAAGCAGAGCGTTCACATGTCCAGTCTCGGCTGCCTTTCAAATAACTTGTTCTTTGATCCCCTTCGGGGAGATCATGCTCTCCGACGGGCGGGATAAAAACGTTCACTATCATTTCCTGTCAGCTGACTTCACCTGGGGGCTTAAACTTCCATTTATTTACATCAGGGAAATTAGTTGTTAGGAACATCCCTACGTCTAGGAGAAACTGTCTGGGAATATGCAAAGTTATCCCCAGATTTAATAGGGTGGAAAAAAAGTCTTTTCAGCTATGTATCGCAATTTTTTATTTTACGATTACTTAATAGATTTTTTAATGGCAGAATCGATATATTTGCTTCATTTGAGTCTATGTGGAGGTAGAAGGAAGTTACCGCTTTTATTGTTGTAGTCTGAATAACGTGACGTCATATCCGTTCCGCATCCGTCAACCAAAACAAACCTCAGAAAGTATAAGACGTTGGAGGATCAGCGTGGATATGACCTGCACCCTCCCATGTTAAATACAGCGTGGTAAAAACTACACATCCAGTAAAGGATGGAAACACTTTGGGTTTCACACATTGACAGGAAAAGCAGAGCTAGACATCACGGCTAAAGCTGCATGCTAACTCTGTTACCGACAGGAAACGTTATGGTATGGCGGTAACGTGGCGTTGGAGCCGGCCGTTGCTCTCGTTTCCGTGGTCAAATGGGCCGATGCTACAACTGTAGAGCACCCATATACTGACATTATGTTAAATGCATTGAAACGGCCCCGATGGAGCTGATCATGGATGGATAAAGAGAACGGAGCTGACGGGAGAGCTAGAGACCACCTTGGAGAAGTTAGAGGAAGTAGACAAGTGGGACTACGTCCGCTTTTCAAAATAAGGTGTTAACAAAGGGAACTGTATCTACAAAATACATCTATGGAAATAAGATTGATGGATTATATTCAGCAGAAGTATAAAACATTACATATCCCTTATAAATTAAAATGAAAATACCACTAATCTGTGAGGGAAAGGTCTTTATTCTTTGATTTTTGGGTTGCTGGATTAATAGAAATTAACAAATTAATAAATAATTCCTGACAATGATCCTGATATATTTGACTTCAGGACATCTCTGACTACATACATGCTGAAAATCAAACATTTTTACTGGATTCATTTAGAGATTTTCCAAAGTAAAAGTCCCTAAAAGTGTATTATTTAACTTTTTCCCTTTGTCTAGTGTTTAAAAACGTTAACAAAATTCACAATAAAACGTAATATCGAATCGCAATACTCATCGAATCAGCACCCAAGTATGGTGATAGTATTGAATCAGTACTCCTTACTTTTCTCTATATCACATCTGACTTGGCACCCTGTGGTGACAGCTCTGTCCTGGCTGCCATGTTCACAGATACTTAATCAACGCCCAAAGCTGATGATCATCCACAGCCAGTCACAGTTTATCATACCCCCGGTCCATCCTCGATGTCTCCCCACCTGTTCATCACCAGAATAACAGCATCAATGACACAACGGAGGCCAAGAAAGACAAATCACAAGAGCGTTTCCTTATCCTCTCAGAGAACATTAACCCTCGCTTCAGCTGATGACAACGGTTGACTCGAGTCTGTATTAAGGGTGTTTGTTTGGTTTGAAGCGGCGGCGATGAAAGGTTTTGACACCACATGCTTCCTGCGGTCCCTCCAGCTGCCACACGCAGAAAAAACAGTCGACACCCAACCCCCGTCACCTCTTGACCTTTGGCACCTTGACTGTAACAGAATTTGTGAGGTGAATCTTGTTTATTGGAGAAGCACTTTAACACCTCGGCTGTCTGTTAAATGCTGACATCGGTAGAGTTGGTTGCTACGTATTTATCGAGTGAAATTAATTCCATGAAAGAATGTTTTTTTAGTTCAATGCTGAGAAATTAAAAGGGAAAATCCGACACCTTGTATTTGGATGATTTGAAATCAGTGTTGAAAATGTTAGGGCTGCCCCCTCTTTAACTAATCAGTCGTTTTGGTCTTAGTCGACTGAGATTTCTTCAGTCAATCAGTCATTTTTTAATGCTTATTTTCATGCTGAATGATTATAGTTCTTCCTTTCATCCAACTGTGTCACTATCATGTCAAATGACGGCGCTGGACGCAGGAAGAACAACAGATTTTGCAACTTTCTCAGTCAACATAGCAGCACTGAGGAATCCATTTGCTTCAATCAACTACATTTACCATCAACACTGATCCGTATAAAAAGGTGGCAAATTTCCCTTTAAGTTGGACTCACTTTATTACTCCTGCGTTATTCCACACAACACACAACAGAAGAAGATAACCAACCGGCCCTGAAATTCTTCTCTGTCATTTTCCTTGAAATGCCAGAAAGTCTGTTTTTCTTTAAAGGTAACCAAACTGAAAATGATTGATAGAACAATTAGTCCTTTTCATTGATCCGGCACCTTTTAAAAATTGCATTTTTTCCATCTCAGGTTACAGCAGGGCAAGCCTTTAAAAAGGTCAAATGTTCACACCATAATGATGGCATTTATACACAGGGTCAAAGGTCATTTTACAAGTCCAGACAGCTCTGGTGTCTGACTTTATCCAGGTACAAGTACAAGAACGTGCTGGCTACTGGTTCTGCTCAGAGGCAGTGGAAACATGTGCTCCACTTAAGTCTCACAGACTCTTAAACATTGAAGTTTGGTAGTCTGGTGGCTTTGGTGAGAGCATAAATAACGGCTTCAGTTCCCAGTTAGAAAGGGCTGTCTGACAGCAGTGTGCAGTAACTCCTGTCTGTTTCTCTAAACTGGAGGCGTGCCGACCGTCATGTACTGTAGGTAATACTCTGACTATGGAGAAGAACCTCATACAACCCCACTGAGAAACACCTGAACTATCCCTTTAAGTGTTGGGTTTTAACACCGGAAACAAAAACTAAATGTGAAAAACCTGAAAAAGACGACTGATTTAGAAGTGTAGTGGATCATGTGAGCATGCAGGGCACACCCTAGTTTTCCCAATGCTGCAAGCAATCTAAAATAAATGAGCAATCATCATCATCATCATCACCGGGAGGGCATATTCTATCTCATTTCCTGGCTTATACTAAGCCACCAATTCTGTTATGAGGCAAGAGGAGACAGATGGTGGCGGTTTAAGACGGCACTAAACTGAGAGAGGAGAGGAGACCATCACCCACGGGACACAAAAACACAAAAGGTCACTCTGACTGTGACGGAGCGTCGGCCAGGACACTTGTAACCAAGTGGAAACACAATAAAATGTTTTACAAGTAACTGAAGAAGTCCTGCATCTGACCTCTGACCTTCAAGAGTTTCACTATCAGCCACCACAGCATGAATCATCTCTCCTGGTCATTTCTGATTGAACTGCCTTCATTTGCGTTGTTTAATTTCTAAAGTGGCATGTGATGGGACAAATTATTAAGTAGCTAATGCTTTCCTGGAAGAACAATCATCCTTGATTTCAATACAGTACTCATCTCATCTCGCTAAATGAATGATGATTTTAAGATGTGATGAAGTTATGAGACGCATCATTTTGATCCATTCACTGATTTTCTGAGGCACATTGTGTTGTAAAATGCTGTAAAATGTTCCATGAACAGAATATAAATGTAAAGAATTACTATATATGTTTTGTGTTATGTGTAGACTAACACAAATACTCCACAAAATATGCATATATTGCGTGCGGTATAATGTAATATATGTCTGGTAAATTTGGTACACACGAAAGAAATAATAACATACTTTTATTAAAAAAAAAATGTTTTTTAATCTGACTGACAGGTTAATCACTCAATCCTCATTCACCTTCAGCGATTAGTCAACTAATCGATTAGTCGATCGACAGAAAATGCTTCCAGCATTCACACCAATAACAGAGGTTCTGTGGAGGCGGACTCACTAACACATCTCGAAGATTATGAATCAGTAAATAAAAGTTGTAATTGCATGAAAAGCATCTGAAGCATTATAAATAGTTAGTTCTTAATTCCCTGTTAAGAAAGTGACCTTCTGGGGCTTTTATTTTGAAAAACTAGGTGAATCCATAGTTTCCTGTTAACATACAAAAAGGGGGAATTTTACCACCAAGCTCCAAACAAAGTTAAATATTTCAAAAAGTACAAATGGGATGAATGAAAGTTGAATAAAGTTTCTATGTTGAAAAATGTGGAACGAGAAGTGGTCTGAATAAAAATACAAATAAACTCAGTAGAATATCACACACACACACACAAACAAACACACAAACACACACAAACACGAACACAAACACACACACACACTATATATGAATAACCACAAGTGTCGTATGAATAGAAAAAAAACTAAACAAAAAGCTGTAAATGATGACAAATACGTACTGCAATCAGTTTGTGCGTCACTCTGCTCGTGTTGATGCAGTGCTGTTAAAGAGTTAAAATAGCTACTTTTCTTGAAAAAATTGACTTTTTGTTACTTTTATCCATCCAGCTGCAGAGCTTTACCTCAGAAGTTTACAGACAAACCATGTAAATGGGGTTTTTCCTCTTTTTTTTGGTGTTTGTTTTTTTTGTTTTAATCAAAAAACAGTGAAAGACTCAGTAAAGTAAAGTACTCTCAGTAACTCACCTCGTCCTGGAGAACTCTTCAGTTCTTCTCTCCTCGGTTCAGGTTAATCTCTGGTTTCATTCAGGATCCAGTCAGTCTGCAGCCGGTACCGGTACTATTACTACTATTATTATTATCAACAAAACCGGACAGATGAACGTTACAGATCACAGATTCCACCTGGTCCAGACCTGTTAACGTGGTTCAGACTGAGAGTCTCTCAGGAATCCAACTTTCACCAGTTTTAACGGAACGCTCCTAAACGCACCTCAGAGGACACAAATCACAGCTTTTAATCCGTCCGGTAACAAGTCCTGCTGGTTCCTCTGCTCGGTTCTGCTCGGTTCTGTTGGGTTCCTCTACTCGGCAGGTTTCTCCTCCACATGGAGCCGGTGCTGCTGGTAGCGGGACGGTGCTCTCAGACCCACAGAGACCAGAGACAGAGAGTAGAGAGCGGAGAGCAGAGAGCAGAGCAGACTCTCTCTCACAGTCAGAAGGAGTTTTTTTTTGTCAAACGGGGGGATATCACGATGCCTTCAGGAGCTCCTCGGATTTTCTAAACTCTATGGAACTTTTTATTGGACTTTATTAGATAGATAGATCACAATTCCATAGTGCAAAAACATGTTAGTAAAAAGGCAGTAAACAAGTTAGTAGTGCAAAGAACAAAAAAATATACCAGATATAAAGATACAAGATGAAGAAGAAAACTGTTCAAACTGAATATAGTGCAGAGTAACAGCGGTGGTACACGACTATTAAAAAAGTGAATATAGTGCAGAAGAGACTGTTAAAAGTATTAGTTGTAATCCACTGAAGACATTCCACAAATGTGTACCATGATCTGCAAATATTTCACTACCCACAAACATGTGTTTTTGTATTTGTGTTGTGCAAAGTCACATCCACAAAAATACAGGGCGATTTGCAAATACACATAACTTACTCTGTAAATACTTATTTTAAGGTTTATATTTAAAGTGATATCTACACATTTGTGCATCTATTTCTAGAAAGTGAAGTATGCATACAGAGCTCATTTAGAAAAACAGGAAGTTGTGGAAAGAAAGGAAGTACTTTACTGAAGTGAAAGTAGTAGTACAACAGTGTCAAAATACTCTATTACAAGTATTCACAATCTTTCTTGAGTAAAAGTACAAAAGTATCGGAATCAAAATACTTCCAAAATACACCCATTTTAGTCTTTTTGAAGGAGGTCTTTAGAAGGTCTTTGGGGGGTACAGGTCAGGGGTCAGCAACCTTTACTATCTAAAGAGCCATTTTAGGCACAAAAAAAATCTGTCTGCAGCCACAAAACATTTGATCATTGTGATGAAGGTAACACAGTTTATAGTCTAAGTATATAGTATATAAGTCTAATGCAGTGAGGGCAAAAGAGACAATGTACTACGGAGTATTAGGGCCACATTGAGGGAAAAAACATCTGAGGTTTACAGAATAAAGTCGTAATCTTACGAGAAAACAAGAAAATAATACATAAAATTACTACTTTATAATATTATGACTCTATTCTCGTAAAATCTGATTTATTTTTTCCTCAATGTGGTTCTAATACTCCGTCGTACCATAGACCTACAACAATGATAAATTAAAAAGAAAACGTAAATAAAGAACAGTTATTCATTTCCATTTTTAAAATCCACAGGGAGCCACCGGAGAGGAGCTGAAGAGATGCAGGTTGCTGACCTCTGGTCTAGGAGGTCTTTAGGGGGGTCTTTAGGGTCTTTAGGGGGAGATAGCAGGTCAACAGTAGATGTCACATAGAAGTGGTGTACATCATCTGAAAGCTGGAATCTGGAGATTAATCTGAGATGCAGCTCAGCACTGAGGGTCAAGCTGTTCTGGTCATTAATAAGAAAAGATACGATAAGATACAATCTAAATCTTTCTCACATTGAACGCCTCTCTGGTGTATATTATGTTTTTAATGACTCCTCTCTGCCTACAGAAAGAGAGGAGATGATGTTTGTAGAGCAAAATCTAAACTCAAAATCATGAAATCATTTAGTCTTCCACTGTGGTGATATAAGTCCCATATTTCCCGCAGCCCTTGAAGGCAGCATCAGCAGTTAGAGGAGTGACTGGAACATGGAGACCCCCTGCTGGTCGACTGGAGACCTGCATCCCATAATACTCTGACCCCCACAGTTTATCACTTCACACACCTCCATTGAAACACACAGGTTAACAGTGTTCTTCTACTAAACCATCTGGAGTGGACAGTAACTAAGTACATTTACTCAAGTACTGTACTTAAATACAATTTTGCGGTACTTTTATTTCACTATTTCAACTGTATGGTATTTTATACTTCTACTCCACTACAGTTCAGAAGGAAATATTGTACTTGTTACTCCACTACATTCATCTGACTGCTTTAGATACTTTACAGATTAAGATTTTACAAACAAATCAATGTGATGAGTTTTTTAAAATATCATCCTGTGCTCCAGGTTCAGGTTACTTTATCTATAGCTAGGTTTGGTTTGCAGTATAAAAAGACAAGGTATCCAACGTGACAAACACATTTTACAAACACAGACAATAGAAACAAATAATAAAAAATACTCAAGGCTCCACCGATCACTAAAAACACTACAATACAATCAATAAATAGGGATAAATACATAACTAAATAAACAGATTAAATTATCCAACAGTATATAAAGCAGTGTAAACGTGCTCCACCTCCATCAGCTGTCACATTAAAATGCTGCTGATGTGTTAAAGCATCAGTAATAATAATCTAGTAATATGATATATGATAATATAAACAATTCTGCCAAACAAGGACTTTTATTTTAAGTATATTTTGATGCTAATACTTTGGTATTTCTACACTGGTGGAAGAAGTACTCAGATATTTTACTTAAGTAAACGTACCAATACCACAGTGTAGAAATACTCTGTTACAAGTAAATGTCTTGCATTCACGCATAAACCATCAACAGCAAAAACATTTATTCAGAGAGATACAATTTAATTAATTTATCAACTTATTATCTGTCTCAAGCACCACTGGGGATGCATGTCTTCACTTTAACATCTCTACTTTGGAGTTTCTAGCTCTATAAATCAGCTAATACATAGAAATAAAAGAGAGAATAGAGAGAATAAATACAAGCACTAGTCTTCGGCTGTAATGCAGCATGAAACAAGCATTAATTCATCATTACAGTAAGCTGGTGTGACTGGACTTGAAGCTGTAAATATGTCCTGTGCTCCATGATGTGCAGTCGTCATCTGCTCCTTTTAACAGAGGACAGAGGATGTGTTCCGCTCGGAGACATCAGATGCATCTCAGTAGAGACCACACAGAGATCATCTTTAAGGAGTCTCTCTCTCTCTTTCTCTGTATCTTTGTCCCCTGTTGTGAAGAGAAACCTTTTATCTCCCGTCTCCTAATTGTCCTGTAATGAGGACTGAAGCCAGATAAGCTATCACCCAGCCCCCCCGACCACGACACCCCCCCAGTCCGAAGGCAAACAGTGGGCTCTACTCTGCTCTCAAAATACAGGAAACTAGCAATATTATGATATTCATTTGTATAAAATACATGACAGTAAATATTGCAATCAAAATATAATGGGACCGTTATTATGTCATGGGTCCTCTAGGGTGCCGTTCCATTAAAGAAAACATGCTAAACTTCCCTATAGGGTGTCCTTCCAGTAGAGAAAACATGATAAACTTCCCTATAGGGTGTCCTTCCAGTAGAGAAAACACGATGAAGTGTCCTCTTGGGTGTCCTTCCAGTAGAGAAAACACAATGAAGTGTCCTCTAGGGTGTCCTTCCAGTAGAGAAAACACAATGAAGTGTCCTCTAGGGCGTCCTTCCAGTGGAGAAAACATGATGAAGTGCCCTCTAGGGCGTCCTTCCAGTGGAGAAAACAAGATGAAGTGCCCTCTAGGGCGTCCTTCCAGTGGAGAAAACAAGATGAAGTGCCCTCTAGGGCATCCTTCCAGTGGAG
>CAKAKQ010039180.1:12337-24813 GCA_916700675.1 Helicolenus avius
CATGGTTGATTTTTCTACTTTACTTTGTGTACTGTTCCTTTAAACACGTGCAGCGTAAACAGCGAGTCTGCGTAACTGTAGCGTCACTTGCTGGTGAGCGAGGGAAATTAGAGAGAGAATAGCAGAGCGCGTGAGACTAGCGAAAGAGGAGTCAGGAACGAATGAAAACAGGGAAGTAAAATAAGAGTAAAGAAGTAAATTTTATAAGATTTCTTTCCATTTTTTGGAGGATTTTGTGTTCACCTTCTGTCCACGTTGCTGGACTCTTGTTTTGTTTTGTTTGAGAATTGAACGAGGATTTGGTGAGTTACTGAATTATACCTTGTCAATTAGCATTCTATTTCCTTGTTTTAAAGCTGAATGTGTAGCATACATTGCTAGTATCTAAGCTAAGAGACTTTGGATGTTTTATGATGTGCAATGTATGTGTTTTCTTTGTGTAAAGCAAGTTGAGAAGCTGCATGCAACAAGCACGGTCAAGTAGTTCTTGCTAGTAAAGTGAAGTGAAAGCCGCCACGCGGTGCAGATTATATTAACCATTAGCCTGTATTCAGGTGTTAGTCCTCCTCAAGTACTTCATTATTAGAAGATTTCGTGTTTACACACCAGTCACCCGTAGGAGAAATCAAGTTGGACGTGCGTCTGCTTCTGCAAGGCCAATCTACAAGTCAGAGATAAGGACACTGATTCATACTTCTGGATCGTGGTAGGACTAAACCTTCAGTATTTTTGCTGCAACACGCAGTGGAGTTCATTTGAACTTATAAAGGACTTAACAAAAGGACTGATTACATAGGAAGTTGTGAAGATTTGGGTTATTGATCATACAAATTGATCAGTGGAATATTTTGGTTTCATATTTTGATTCTGTGTCAAACTGTTTTTTATTTTCATTTATTGTGGTGATACAAAGAGGTTGTGTTACTGTAAATGTATTCACTCAAATTAGTATAGAGAACTAAAGAGAAATAGAAGTAAGGTCATGAAAAGGGCTAACTGAGATAAAAATTAGAACTTAGTACTGAGTCAATTTAAGAAAAAACAAGAAACTAAATTACAACTTAAAGGTGCCTAAGTTGAAAAAATCTCCTGAACTTAAATAGGTTTAAATAAAACCAGAGTGAGATAGAATAGGGAGAAATACATGTTTGATGAGATTTTGGGTTTATTTTCAATGTTTTCAAGGGTTTTAAATGCATAATTCCTGTGTGGTGTGTGAAATGTGTGTTTTTGGTACCGAATTAATGTGTATGTGTGCTACTAACTTTCTTATATAAATAAGCCGGCAGTTCAAACTTAACTTCTTGGTCTGTGGTCTGTTATTCTTGAGTACTAGTTATAAACTGCTCCTCAGAACCTAGGACTGGTCCTAGCTATCTGTAAATACCTGCAGTGCTACAGAAAGTTTCTGCAAGCTCCGAGTTCACGACTTGTGACGTGTTTGTTGACGTTCTGAGAAATGGCAGAGGCCGGGCGAAGTTCTTAATAATATTGTAATTTTAATCTTACATCTTTTTTCTTTGTAATTTTATAATATGTCTGAGGAAAATGTTGATATTCCCAACAGCCTCACATTTTTCCTCTGTCATTTGCATTTACTGCATTATGTTACCCACTTGCTGGCTTGCTAAATTGTTAGCCTCTGTGGCTTCTGGTTGGCAACAGTAACGTTAATATTGCTTAGCAGCTGTGTCCTCATGATTTAACCACTTGAACGCCAAGCATATCATGTTCGTGTACTTCCCATGTTGTAAACACAAGCTCATGAGTTTCATTTGAAGGAACCATCAGCTCCACCTTCTTGTGTCACTTCTGGTTGCAAAAATCCAAGATGGCGACGGCCAAAATGACAAAGTCGAGGCTTCAAAACGGCAGTCCACAAACCAATGGGTGACATTCTTCATAATCTGTCTTCTGCTACCAATCTGTGTATCAGCCAGCTAATCTGGGATGGTAAACTTCACAACGGCATGTGTCTGCTAACCCAAAATTGCCTGTTTCACTGCAAACATCAGTTGAAAGATAACAGAGAGATCAGACCCTTTTTCCACACATTGTGGATTAGAGATTCTCTGTGTTGATCATTGGCTGAGCCCGACTCGTATTGACATCCAGGCAGGTGCCTGGATGTCATTAAGGTTTAATAGGACTCACCACATAGTTCCTCATTAATAGCTGCCCACAGGGCACACTAAGGACCTTTGCATGGAAAGGGGAGAGAGCAAGTGAGCAGCAGAGACGAGAGGGTGGGGTGACTTTAACGGAGGGGGTTGACACTTTCATATGGCTCTACTGATAGAATACTAATAAAGCTGGACACATGTAGGCCTATGTATGCTTGCATATGCGCTACACATTTGCAAGCGCATGCAGTCTTTCTCCGGGCGGCACTACACTCTGCCTGTTAAATTCCGATTCAAACGCCAACCAATTACTTCAATTCAAAGGAGACAGTTTTAGACTCTGAGTCTAAATATTTGAGCTGAGGGAGCTAGTGGAGTTTTTGGAGTAAACACATTCTCTGTGTAGGCCTGATAATGTCAGGGGGTGTGCGTGTGCATGCATGCACAGGACCGAGGACTTAGAAATAACTCAAACACTAAATCAAAGGAAAGAGTTGTAAATCTACCCTCTAGATACTCACTAACTGCTGAACTCTAAAAAACATCAACTGCGCAGCTCCCGAAGCTTGCAGCACCCAAACTATTTTTGTTGAACGTTCGTGGGCATGAATCTGCAATGCCGGGTGTTTTCTAATCCTAAAATAACAAATCTGATTGTTAACCAGCTCTTGTGCTTTCTCTGTTGTTTCGACGTGAACAATTTATTTGTCTTTTATTACAAAAACACTCAACATTCACCTTATGCAACCTCCAATATAAAACTTTGGGCTGCTTTATTACTGGAAGCTTTTTGGCGATGTGCACTGAGGAACCATCTCTGATTGTGGGGTAAAGGGGAGTGTTTTAGGTGTAAACACAGCATTAGACTTGACGGGGGAAGCACTTAAAAGGCTCTGCTGTTCAGAGTCTGAGATCCGTGAAGGGTAAAAACATGTTAGGCAGCTGGAGTGTAATAAAGACAATTGAAGGTATGCACATCTCCTGTTGACATTGGGATGGGGGAGGGGGTTGAGTTTCCCTGTAGTGCTTCTTTTTTTGAGATGTAGCTTCAACTCCTGTGTTTCTGTTTTGCATGGGAGCTACTGTAGTGTTTCACAGACACAAATTACCCCCTTCAATAAGTCAGCAGGGGAGGAGAAAGGGAGTTGTGAAAACATATACAGAGGTGAAGTCTTGGACAGCTGACTGACAGGAGGCTGAAATGTCTGGCTAAACTTTGTTTTATAAGTCCATACAGCAGTTAGTCAGATCTGATCTGATCTGACAGGTCTAATATGTGTTGTGGTTTAAAAAAAAAAAAGGCTCTCCCTTAACATTTTATCACCAACTATTCTGGCCTCTGAACTATGTATCTATCTGTTGATTAGACTCATTTTCCTGGTCATCGTTGTATGGATTGGCCGAGTGATCGAAGGAGAGCACATAGAGGAGTAATCTCAGAGTAATCTGGTTTTGGTGAGGTTGTGAAAAAACAATAACATCAAAAAACTTTTTAAAAGAACCAAAATAAACTCCCTTAATCAACAAACAAAGAAGTTAGGTTAGGCCCATGGCTCTTGGGCAGCTGGCAACAGCATGTTTGCAACTGAACCCCTTGCTTTTAAACAGGAAGCTACTCCTAAATTAGAGCATAGGCCGAATCAATTAAGACAATAAAGCATTTGTATGTAACAACAACAAAAACAAAAACAATACTAAATCATTGTTCTAATCGCTTAACACAGAAATATTAAGAATACAAATAGTTTGTGGTACATTAAAGAGACTATTTCCTGAATCAATGTTACCCCTCTCAACATGGTACAGTCTGCTCTACTATAAAACCCATTGGAAGCTCTCACTTCCTGTTTGGCAGCTGGGCCATGACCAGCAGGTAATATGGATGGGAGCTCATAAGAAACATTTTGGTTACTTGAAGTTAAATATATCTAACCAAGCGAATTTGAATGGATTATATGGACATGTATTTTTGAGAAAATTGTATTTGACGTTTACTTTGACTTTTTAGTTTGGCCTATGTCCAATCCGCTAGCATGGAGGGAGTGGGATATACGACCTATACTGCAGCCAGCCACCAGGGGGCGATCAAGATGTTTTGGCTTCACTTTTGGGGAGCGGTCATGTTGTCCATCTTTGTATACAGTCTGATTGTAACACATAGTAAATGTTTTTAAACTCTCATACAATCTTTTTCTTCAGATGTTTGCTGAACATTTCAAAGTAATCATGTTCAGGGTGACCCTGACTATGACCATTTAAAATCTGAAGTCATTTTACTATCTCACTCCTAACTAAATTGAAAAGTTGGCAGCCTTGTGGCATAGCTGCAAAGAGGAGATTTTGCAAAGAGCAAGAAAAAAAAACAGTGTATAAGTCGGCCTTGCAGAATCTAAAGTTTAAAATGTCCTTGCCTGGTGATAGGGCTGGATATCAGTCTGCCGTTTGGTGCTGGGTAAATACCGCACAATAGTTTTATTGGAGATTTTTCACTGGACATGAGTCTCATGAGAGCTGTGAGACTATCACAAACCAGGCCGTATGGCCATGTAAAAAGAAGGAGATGCACGCAACAAAGCCAATTAACAAATTGTTTATTAAAGCTGCAGTGGGTAACTTTTTTAAAAAGTTATTTTTATATAACAGTCACTATGTCCTGACAGTAGTGCATGAGACAGGCAAGCTGAAAAAAATCATGTGCCTCTGTGTCCTCTGGTGCTCCTAATGGCATGTGCAAGATTTCACAGACCGGAAAAAAACAACCAATCAGAGCCGAGCTGGAGCCTGTCGTCTCTGAGCAGCTGTCAATCACTCGCAAACTAGGCAGCGCTTATCAAATATGAATCAATATTATGTTTCTGTAATGCCTATTTCTCTTCTCAAATGTTTTCTGAAACATCTTGTAGTGTACTGTTTAGCTGTAAAATGAGAAAGTTTGTGACCCGGCAGCCATATTGAGATCTGTTGAGGAAATACCAAGCACCGCCCACCAGCCGGAGCACAGCCAATAGGAACGCTCTCTCTCTGAAATGACCTGTGATTGGCCAAAGTCTCCCATCCCAGATTTTTTTAAACCCTGAAAACAGCCATGAGGAGGTGTGGAAGTCTAGTTTTCTCTCAGAAAACTTGAATTACAATAAGCTGAAAGGTTATTATGGAATTTCTGCCCAATGATGCCTAAAACATTCTGCCTACTGGAGCTTTAACAAATTATTTATTAATTCAAAGAAAGCATAATAGAACGACTTAAACTAACAGTGGTTTGTGGAATAAGTGAATTCAGCAGTGGAAGTGAGTGCATGAGTGGAAGTTCAAACAGGTTTTTAATGGAGCACAGGCAAACAGGGCTCATGTGTTGCCACAGTGTTGCTGATGAGCTCAGGTGTAGCCATTTCCCTGACGACCCTCTGCCACGCCCATCTCCAAGACAGCAGTCACACAAGCCAAACAACAGGCAGACAGGGCAGAGAGGGTTGTCACACTGAACTATAACAGTAACGTGTGGGCCGAGAAAGCCATGTGGGAGCAATCCCGCTAAAAGGGGGAGCATGTGTGTTTCACTGATGGGCTGGTGGTGATAGGCTGAGACTTCTATGTGTGGCAATTGGTGCTTTCTTTCCATCCTCGCCTCACAGTAAGTAGTAAACCCAAACGCATGGCTTCAAATCTCTTTGCAAACCTATACGGGGTGATATGACAGACTCTACTGTATTATTTTTTTACTGCCTATACATCTGTTGTTGCCGAGTTGCAAAACGCTTACAAAGCAGTGGTGGCTCAGTGTCCCTATACTGTATACGTAGAATATGACGTGCAACAAGACAGCATCGCATACAGTACAAAACAGGAGTACATACCACTGCATGAGAAGAAATCCTGGCTGATGCATCTCCTCCACCTCTGCAGCAGTCTCCTTTCCTCCCTCGACCCCCCCCCCTTCTTCTTTTGGGCTAGAAAAAAAAAATTCAATTCTGACAAAGGACATATTACACACTGTTGAAAAAACAACCAAATAAATGTCTGCAAAATAAATAAATAAACCGCCCCAAAGACTTTCTTTAATGCATAGGGCTTTAGTTTATTCAGGAGACGAACAATAGATGTAACAGTGTGAGATGGAGTCGAGACTGGAGCGAACAGAGTGTGTGGGCGTGTGTGAATGACAAACCAGAAAGTGCTTGTTTTCAAAATGTCCTCTCCGTCTCACAAACTGAGTAAAATATAGTGCGATGCCAGTTCTGCTGAGAACATATGGACATCACATTCGGAGCAGGCTTCAGAGAGCAGACGAGATAAATGTCATGCACATAGCTCACCTGAAAAGGCCAACGCTGTTTCATCGCACTTTTCCTCGGATCAGACCCCCGATAGGAGCACCATTATTTCAACAAAAAGCCCTTTTGACAATATCACACTGTGTTCCTCCTTAACCTTGCATTCGCTGGCGTATTATTTAGACTTTGTTATGAGGCTACGCTCCGTCTGGATCTGCGTTTCAAAATATCCATCTGGTGTTGTTTATTCCTTAATTTAAAATAATTCTGTTATTATATTCCTAATTATAGAGGAGTTTGTATGAATGAAAAAAAACGAGAACAGATTTAAATCTCTCCATTAAATCCGTAGTCACACGGCGAGGACCTCTCAATCGATATTTTCTCCCTCCTATCAGTTCCAGGCGAGTGAGCGTGGTAGTGGCATACTATTAGGTTATTACAAAAACAAATCAGTCAGCAGAATTAATTTTCTTGAAAAATATGAGTCTGGCGAGGAGGGAATTAATAGCAGGGCCGTGTAGATGTGGAATTTTCACGGCTTTTCCCCAGATATTTCTACATGTGTGCAGAAATCTGTCCGCTTTGATGACGGCTTCTGTCATGTACTGGTCATTAGAATGAGGGTAAATTGCGAACATGAATTCTCTCAGAAGTCTGATTAGCATGTATTCTGCGAGAGGAAAATTCAAGTAGAAACATTACTTTCATATTGTCACGGGTCATGAAAGACAATCCTTCACACATTGTCATTTCTGTTTTGCCCCTGTTGTTCGTGGGGAATCTTGTATTGAGTGTGCATGTGTACTGCATGTGCTTGATCAAGATGAATGTCTTTATCTATCTTCTATCTACAAAGACAAGCGGTGATCAAGCATGAAGTTGTGATGTGTAGAGAGATGAAAAGCTTGTATGCTCTACGGGTGCGCCGTGGTGCTGAGAAGAGACTGGAGAGCTGTAGGTTTTAAAATAACTGCAATGGCACACTGAAACGTCTGGTTAGGAAAACATCTTAAACCATTCACCGGTGTTGTCCTTCTCTACTTTCAAAATTGCACAGTGGCAGAACGCTCCAAGGTTTAATTCTAAATCTTTATTTATTCAGCGGACGAGCGCTGCAATAAGAAATGGGCACTGGAAACTCTCGATCTGTAACAGTGTTTGTTCTCGACTGCCAGGTGAAAATAAGTTCTGTAAATATTCAGTACTCTTTATTTGCTTTATTTTCACACACTATGATTTAACCCTGAGCTAATTTAATCCTCCTTATAATTTTTTCTAAACCTACCATCAGCTGTAAAATGAGCCCTTACCAACACCGTATATATTCATAAACTCTCGTTTCTCGCAGATTACGGTCACAGTTTGAAACACGTGGTTAACGTCGTAAATTGAAGCAAAACACAACAAAACTACTCGGTTAGGTTTAGTAAAAACATCATGGTTTTTAAAATAAGCTACGGACGTAAATTAAAATAAGTGAACATTGACTTTTGGCTTCACATGAGACACGAGCAGCGGCCTCTTGTGAAAGTCGTGTTTGTTGGACCCATCCACTAACCCAACCTCCTCCCAATGCAGACTATCATTACAGACATATTTGGGATATATCAAAAACAAACATAATCTGTGACAAATAAGTTTCCTTCAAAACGTAATTCACAATGCAGTTTTGTTGTATGGGAATGCAATTTTTAGAAGACAAGGCTGGAGAATCACATGAAGCTCAGTGGTTAAGGATTTATTTATATAGCACCTTTAAAAAAACACACCGTTACAAAGTGCTTCACACACAAATAAAACTTTGACCAATGACAGAAACCGAAGAATAATTATAATATGAAACACAAAAACAATGAGAGACAGACCAAACTGAAACAAACAAACACATATGTGGACGAGGCCTATAAAAAATCTTGCCTATGACAATTGTTTTTTAGAAGCCGCTTAAAGCAGTCCAAAGATTCAACAGCTCTAATACAGTAGATTAGAGGAGGTGATTCCAGAGGGTTGGGGCTAAGACAGAAAAGGCCCGATCACCTTTTGTATTGCAGTCGGAGCGGGGGGATGGATAAAAGTTCTAGGTTTGAGGATCGGAGTGGTCGCGAGGTAGAATATGGAACAAGAAGATCAGAAATGTAGCCGGGGGCGAGGTCATGCATTGCCTTATATGTAATTAGTAAGATCTTATAGTTTATTCTGAAATTTACAGGAAGCCAATGGAGGGATGCCAGAACAGGGGTAATGTGAAACCAACGGCTATTTCTGGCTAATAACCTGGCAGGCTAATTTTGAATCAACTGTGGGCGATTTAAAGCAGTTTGACTGAGGCAGGTTGGAGGCAATTACAATAGTCTAGACGGGAGAATATGAAAGTGTGAATTAATAGTTCAAGATTTGTGGAAGGCAAGATGCATCTGATTTAGGCAATGTTTCTGAGCTGGAGAAAACAGGACTGGACAAGTTTCGTGATATGATGGTTAAAAGTCATATACCAGTCAAAGATGATAACAAGATTCTTAGCAGGACCTTAGTAGGACTGATATCAGAATGCAATGGGCCAATTAACTTATCAACTGCAGTGGCAAAATTGTCTGGTCCAATTAAAAGAATTTCAAACAAGTTGGTTTTAGCATGGCTGTATAAAGAGAACTGGATACAGAATTCAATGCATGGCCCCTTTCATTCCTATGAAAGTTGCTCAGTGGCGTGTGACGCAAAAATGTTTGACTTCCGAGTATAAAATTACCCAGATCATCCAGCGATCTTCTTTATCCATTGGGCCCATAGAGCAGGCGCAGTATAGCGTTTTACCTTATCTCCGCCTCCCAGCCTGCGGTCCAGCCTCAGCTTGGGGCTCAATCACATGAACGGAGGAAGGGAAATTACTCTGGATTCGACTCTTAGTGCATTTTACAACTTTAAGGAGCTAATGATTTAAATAAGGGCTATTCAAATGTTCATATTGGGGAGTTGATTTACAACAACAACAAAAAAATTACCTGCTAATTTACAGACATCTCTTTTCCAATGTAAGTCTATGGGAAAAAAGTATTTTTGGTGCCCAATGGCATCACGTGACGGAGCCGGAAGTTATCATTACACTGTGAGGCCACTATATAAAATTAGCTTCTAAGCCCGGCGCTCTTCATGGGGGCTTGGTTTTTAGCAATGGACTACTTTGATTAAACCTACATTTTTAAAACTGGTTAAGGATATATAGCTGAATGGAAAATAATAGGCTTTGTACTTTCTTAAAGCGACTGGGCATTTTAGTTTTTAGAAAACGGTACTCAAAGAGATTTGTTCGGGACTATTTTCAGTAGCGGACTAATGAAGGAGCATTTCACTCAGTGCAACAGCGTGGTTTATTTATGTTTATTTGATATTTTCTGCACACTAATGTGGGTTTGTTGCACAGACCATAATCAGGCTTTGGCTACAGGGGAATTACTTGTAAGTGGCCTCCGTTCATTGTTGGTCTTGGCCCTTTTTTGTGACAATAAGACAAATATAGAATATCACAAGCCTTGCTCTTTAAATCTAACCTGGATTGATGTACATAAAACATGAAGTATTGACTAATAAGTAGTATAAACATGAGTATTACATATATGTTTACTGCATGTATTTGAAAAAGAAAAAAAATGCTAGATCCAGAAAAACATGCCAAAACATTCAGAGCAATGGAATCAAAGTCCCTGAGAGCCAAAAAGCTTGATTTGTGATTTCCTCCGCCGTGTTAAATGGAAGTGGAATAAACTAATGGCTCCTATCTCATCTATGGGGAAAGTAATTGAGGTCAGATAGTGTAGTGCAGTCAACATTTCCACTTCTGCAAGTGTCCTCGCTTTTTCAAACTTCAAACACTGACTATCAGCCTCCGAAACACAGAGTAGAAAGTACTGTACCTGAGGTCAAACGCATTAACAGAATGGGAATATTACTATGCAAGCTGCATAGGTAACTAATGTTTGGGCTTCAGGGATACTACAGGGCTTTCTGATTAAATGTGCTCATGCGTTCTGTCTCTATTTCCATCATACAAATGAGGACTTAGTTAATAAGAATGCAACGCCACGCTCTTGCTGATACTGTGGATGGTGTGAGTGAGACAACGGCGAATTTGCATTTGACGGCAGCAGATGTTAATGTCATGTGCTTAACTTCACTTAACCACCTCTGCAGAGTCATGCAAAAAATATTCCTTATGTTTAGATCAAAGAATGACACCTACTGTCCCCTGAAACCAAAAATAAAGGGACACTTTCTTCCTCCCTTTAGCTACTGCATATTTCCTGAAAGACACCTAAGTGGAAAAAGATTTAATGACTGCATTTACATACATGCAGCCTGTATTGATCCGCCTCAGATTCTATGCCGTCAGCGGATTCTGAATCACCACCATCAACATTAATGTCATAACATGCCAGTTTTAGAGACAGGCCTGTAATGGCACTACAAACAACTTTAATAGCACACTTAGCTTTTAGCTACTGTGCATACAAAACAACCTACAGTGTTGTCATCAGCTCACAAGGCTTTATATGTGAAGTGGTATAAGGATTTTTATTATCCAGTTTGTTGTGCTGGACATAATTTACACATTACATACTGATTATGGAAAACAAAATGTCCATTGATATCAGTCATTATGATTTCTTTTTTGCTACCTTTTGAAGTTGATTTTCTTTTCTTACCCCATAAAAGATTAAATATGTTATGGAGCCAAGCTCCCCTTTAAAGCTTCGGAAAATCAAATTAATCACTACTATGCGGGAATTAGAGTTTATGGCTAAGCCAATAGAGGTGAACCATGTCTGTAATTGCCATATAATACTGCAGCATGACTCGTTGGAAGTGAAATGTGAAAACTGCCTTGCCATCATTTTCTCTCTCATATATGTGATTTCATGCAAATTTTCTAAACCCTTGGAAAAAGGAGTAATAGCTCAGTTTTTATAATGACTTTTTATGCCACATTTCACTATTAGAGATAGGAGGTGGCCGGTGCCTCCGGGGTCTTAACACCACATAAGGGCTCAAAGGTAGGAAATCCTATATGCAGTATATATGGATGCAAAATATTTGATGCAGATGCATTGCATGAACAATGGTTGTGTTGGGGAGAAAAGTAGCTAATGGCATTGCTCTTGACTTTAGATATAAATTGCTGTTGTTCATCCTGTGAATTCATCTTTATGCCAAAAGCACATTAAAAAAAGGGAGGGAGAGACTAACTAAAAAACAAAAACATATTTTTGTGTTTGACCCTATTAATATCTAGCCATATAGTTTTAGTTCCTCGGCAGGGTTTTTCCCCTCCACTGAATCTTCCACCACGGCAGTTGGAAGTAAAATACATTTGGATTGTGAACTCAAAGCATTAAACATTTTTTAAAATAGAAAAGTGCAGATCTCTACCAGGTGTGTCTGCAACGACCACTAATGTTTGACTGAATGAATACAAAACTACAACGGTCCCCGTCTAGAACGCAAGAGTATCAGATGAGCTTTTCTTTTGTGTAATACTCATTTGAATCTATGCCGCTGTCTGCACCAGCTCTATGCCGCTAAACTGCACTTCACTGTGTAACGCTTCATGTTGACTGTTTAACACTTCCTCTGAATAGTCAGTGCTGCTGTGTGTTTAGTTACGTTAGCTGTTAGCTCTGGACGCCAAACTGGACTCCCACCAGCTGCTAAAGGCCCTGACAAACCAAGTCGGTGAGCGTCTGTCAACCTATATTTTTTCGGTGTGTCCCTCACCATCGGCTCTAGTCCGCCCGTGTTGGAGTTTTTTTTTCATGTTTCATCTCATCTGATCATTCCACTACTCGGATATGTTCACAACGACATGGCTATCTGGAATGAAGTTAAGTGGTGAGTGAGAGTGGTGTGAAAATGGTCGCCAGACGCCTCATTATTTTATGTATGTATCATAACAGCGGTTTGTATATCCGCAGTCCTCGGTCTTCCGGTTTTCCTTTTTGAATGACGAATACAGACTACCGCCGCCTGCTGGTGTGGAGAGTTATTTCATCTCACACAGGAGCAGGACATACGCGTTAACTGGCTGCCG
>CAKAKQ010039190.1:0-14815 GCA_916700675.1 Helicolenus avius
GAGGAGGCCGGACCCGGCCAGTCACTCGTTACTGTCCTCGACTCAAAACAAATTACACTACAGGGTTGTATATGCGTGCAGACTGTAAAACTGCACACAGCAGGATTTTGAAGTCTAAACACACCTGCGTTATTGGTCCAGTTCATTTAAAAAATATCCTGTCTCACAAATTGAGATTTCAAAGAATTAAATTGGACATTAGGGAGAAATATTCAATAAAAAACAAAACTAAAGAGTCTAAACTAAAGAATATAAATGAGCTAGCAGCAGTGGGTAGAAATGGAGCAAACGTGAATAAAAAACTGTTATTTTCATAAAACGGTCACTATATCCCGACAGTAGTGCATGAGGAAACCAACCACTCAGAGCCGAGCGCGAGCCTTGCCGTCTCTGAGCAGCTGTCAATCACTCCGATCAAACGGTCAAACTAGGCAGCGCTGATGAAATATTAATCAATATTCTGTTACTGTAATACCTGTTTTTTGCGTAAAATGTTTTCAAAATCATCTTGTAGTGTACTGTTTAGCTGTAAAATGAGAAAGTTTGTGACCCGGCAGCCATGTTTAGATCAGTTGAGGAAATACCAAGCACCGCCCACCAGCCAGAGCAAACGTTTTTAATTTTACAGCTAAACAGTACACAACAAGATGTTTCTGAAAACATTTTATCGGAGTTCATGTGTGATTGACAGCTGCCTCCGTTGAATGAACAGCCAATAGGAACGCTCTCTCTCTGAAATGACCTGTGATTGGTCAAAGTCTCCCGTCACAGGGTAGATTTTCTAAAGCCTGAAAACAGAGCCATGAAGAGGTGCAGGAGTCTAGTTTTCTCTCAGAACACTTGAATTACAATATGTTGAAAGTTTATTATGGAATTTTTTGCCCAGTGATGCCAAAAACATTCTGCCTACTGCCGCTTTAACGGCAGAGATAATAAACTGCAAATAAACTGCAGTAAACCGGCTTTAGATCTCTTGCCTCAGTTGTACTATTCTTTGTTATGATGCACCACACAATGCACTGTGTGTGCACTTCACAAGATTTTCACACTCTTGATGTTTGCAAAAGTCACATTGTCACCTCTGGCTGTCAGTGTTTCACACTGCAGGCTACACCCCCCTAGAAAATGTGAAATGTGCCCATTAAAATTGAAACGTGATTATTGGCTGTTAAGAGCAGCAGTTTTTTTTACAATGGATCTTTTTTATTTCCCCACAGTTAGAAAATGAGACAGGCAGACAGAGATTCAGTGGAGAAAGAGAAGCAATAGGATCTGATTATACGCCAGGAGGGACACGCACAGGTAGCTGCAGCGGCGGCTGACTTAACCACTCAATTATCTTTGTGCACCAGAGGTCACCAGAGAATATTTAATTGAGTCCAAAGATCTGCATCGTACAGTGCTTCATGTCTCAGGGAATCTGTAGCTGTGGACTTCTGGGCTCTGACCCCCAAACTCAGGGCTTTGAAGGTTCAGCATTCCTGCTAACAAAAATAAATCTCCTAATCGGTTACAAATGCATATGCAGAGCCAGCCATTGATTAGATTACAGTGCTATTTGCAACTCCATCTTTGAAAAGCTGAGCCATGCAAAAACACGCACAAACTAACTGATCCTCGCAATACAGTCGGTCGGGACCAATATCCCCTGAAGTCTCATGGCCGGTTGCCACGACAAGTCGCAACCAATTAGTTGCCTCGGGAGGATTGGCTTCCTCCAGCAGCAAGTTTCAATACCCAAACCTGAGGTCAGTCACCGAGACCACATCAGCAGAGCTGATATTGCTTTGTGCTGGGATTGTGTCAGTTGTATTTAATGCTCCATTTGAGAGAGTATAGACCTATGTACTGGTTCTATCTAGATGTTGGAAAGATGCATTCTCGCATAGAAAATCATAATAATAAATCAAGCGATTAAATAATCTCATTGAATCTATCTAGTTTGAGTCATCACGCAGTCGTGGTGAAACAAGTCATCAAACCTGATTGACAAAATAGTTGTTTTGTCCTTATCTTCTAAAGCAACCCATGTGATCGTTACAGAAGCAACTCATATTACCATTTTCCGATCTGCCCCCTCTACGTTAAGGTCTGGTTGAGTTTGGGCAACACAAATTACAGGGTTACAGTTAGAAAAACGTCTCTGCCGTGGCAGCCTGGTCTCACCCCCAAGGCATCAAATACTGACGCTTGGGCAGTGGCCCACAGTGTCTTTGATACCGATGCACAAAGCACCCTTTAGCATCTGAATGAGACATACTGGGCTTTCAACTAACTCCAATGTAAACCCATCTGTATCATAATTATACGTTATTTTTTTCTAACCCTAAGTGTTTTTTTTTCCTAAACCGCGTCCATCTCACATCGTTAGCCATGTGTTACAACGTCAACCGAAACTTTAGCGTCATTGTACTATCCAGACATTCTCAATCAAGTCACGCTCTTTGGCGTTACTTTATGTTTAGGCAAAAAAAACACTAAAGTTAGATTTAGGAAAGACCTACATGTTTGGGCTTAAAACTAATGAGATTGTACAGTGAAAACGACACTGAACATTGTGAACACGGGACACGAATGAACAGCTGACGAACGAGCAGCTAACGTGAAAGTGAAGCGTAATGCACGGTCTCCTGGATTAAAGCCTTGTATTTGTTGGACGCCGACCACCCTGACAAGGCCTCGGTATTTGATGCCCTGGGAATGAGAACGGGCTGGTGCCACGAAAAAAGGGCTTCTGCCCTAGCAGCAAAATATGACCAATAGGAATGTGATCATGTTAGTCGTGGTAAAAAGATACCAACGTTGACTATTGGTACGAGGCGGGATATGAACCGTGTTAAGGTCATGTGCTTTGTTAAAAAGTGTCTGTTAAAAGTGAAACCCTACATAGTTATTGAAAGGCTTTACAAGTGATATATCACCTTTGTGTTTGAGACACAACTTGGTGCACACAACTCAGCTTCACTGCAAGACTCTTTCTTCTCACCTGGTATGGTGTATATATTGTGTGCCAGTGAACGTCACTACTTTGTTGATAGAAAGCAGGTCACAGTCAACAAGTGTCTTTTTCTTGACGTTGGACAATGAGCTCTCGCAGTTCCCAAGGCCATGTCTATAATGGCACTGAAAAACTAGCACCGTCAGTGGGAATACTGCATTTAAATGTTGTTGTTTTTTGCGCCCTGGGGAACATTTAATCAATTTCAGCAGTCTGTAGAATCTGTGAGATAATGAAAGCACTTTTGCAGGACAACAGGTAAAAATAGTTTTGATTTTTTCCCCCATATGTTGCAGTTTGCAAGGCAACAAAATAAGAAAGTAACATACAGTGCAATCACAGAAGGAGCTAACTTTAGGAAATTCTGCCAATGTTTTTAAAAAATGTATGATTTCTTTTAACCTCTGCAGCAGCTTCTATTGAACTTCAACATGCAGCTGTTGTTCTACTGTATCAGTAACCAGTTTGGCTTAAGGAGGAAGTCATTTTAGAACACATGAATAATTACCAGGCACATACTGTACTAAAGTAAATTTATGTTTTCTGGTTGATGTTCCATGAGATTTTAACATATTTTTTTTAGCTTTAATTTGCTAATCAAAGTTGGAAATGTATTAGCATAATTTAATGCTGGCTATGACTGATGACATGTTTATTTATGTCTGTCTCTCCCTGAAGATGATGAAGGCGTACAAGCTGATAATCACTCGGGCCTTTTTTTAAAGAGCTTTGTCATCGTGTTTTGCTGAGAAGTTGGCAGAAGCCGTGGCCTTCGGAGGCATTTCTGATTACTTTTACTACTTGTTGATCTTTATTCATTACTTGAAATGCGCATATTGCGGTGTTTGCTTTGCTCTGTGTACTCAGTCATCAAATCGTTTTTTATTGCTGCTGTGCTTTGCCATGATGTGAACATTTTTAGACAATCAGGAGGCTTAGGGTTTGAATTGGTTGCCATAAAGTCGAGTCATTTAAATCTGTGAGCAGTTTATCAAACACACTCTGTGAGACTTGTTTTCCACCAGTTTGATTGTTTACATCTGTGACATGTCATAGATAATACTCAACAGCTTCAGTAGCACATTCTCAATACACAACCCAGACGCCAGAAAAAAAAAGTTGGCATTGTACGTTTCTGAAACCTCTGGATAGGTTGAATGTTGATGGTTCTGAACCAACAACACATTTCATAAAGACGTTTCTTATCAGCTTCGTATCACGCGTGCAGAAACACACAATGTCACGTTGTTAACGTTGTGAAACGATTGGTTAGGTTTAGGCAACAAAACTATTTGGTTAAAGGTGCAGTGTGTAGGATCTGGAGGCATCTACCGGTGAGGTTGCAGATTGCAACCAACGATTGAAACCTCTTGTTCATTCTGGGCGGCTGTAGAAACATGGTGGCCGGTTCGTGTTAAAATAGTAATGTAACAACGTAACATAACGTAACAACGTAACATAATAGGGATGCACCGATACCAATACTGGATGGATATCGGGCCGATACTGATTAAAGTAGCTGTATCGGTTATCGGTGACAATGGGGCCTATCTATTCAATAACATTTTATGTTTATATATATTGGAATTTTTATTCCTTTTTAAGTTTTGACCAATTTGTTGCTGCATTGTTTACATTTAAATTGTATTTCCTGTTAATTTTGATGATTTTCTACCAAGTTGCTAGTGTACAATTTATTAGTTTAATGATAAAGAACAATTAAATATATTTATATCTATGTATTTATTGGTCAATTTTGTTTTACAAAGTTAGGAACACCGTGAGGCATACAGCTCATTAACTAAACACTGGTATCGAATCAGTGCTCGTTGTTGACCGAAATCCAAAGCCCGTAATGTAACGCAATGCAACGACGATATACCGTCGATATACTACCTCACTTGTTTTTACTGAACGCAAAAAACGTCCAGATCTGTGGTTTGCAGAAATGTACATTGCACAACACTTTTTCCTGGCGACTGGGCTGCAATAGAATAATGTTTGGAAACATTTCATGCGTTCACTTACACATCCGTCTTGGGGCCCTGATCGCTACCTAGATAGCAGGACAAAAAGCAAAGGAATGACTCACACTGCCTGTGCAGGTACCGACAGAGGGACTTCCTGCCATGAAGCATCTTGTCAAAAGGAAACGTGATACACAAGTGTTGATTTAACAGGTTTTCTTTTCTTCTAATGAAAAGCCTTGTGGGGTTAAAGCTCCCCCCTTTGAAGAGAAGGTATTCAGCGATGGCAAGTGGATGCCTGGCTGATTGCTTCATGAGTAACTTGGCATAATGTGGCTCTTGACAAGAAAATACACGAGAACACAAAGCTCCACTTTAAACCTCAAATTAAACAGCACTACCACAAAGCTCAGCACACATTCAGGGGAGCCGGTTGCTTCACACCACTGCCGACTGTGTCAGATGTTATTGATTTGTCCTGTTTTGTTTCTCGTTCTAATATAATAAATGTGATATTCTCTAGAAGAAAAGTAGTCACTGTAAATATGCGTATGTCTGTCCTTGAGTATTCGTGGCCATCAGTTATTCACAAAGAGGTCTGAGTGTACACAGTGCATCGCTGCTTCTACCATTTCAATGACACAGTTGAGGGATGTTTTCTTGTGAGTGACCCTGGGGCATCAGACTGTAGCACTACATGCGCTCATGTCACTGAAAAAAAATCTAAAGTACAGCCCCAACGAAACCCATCTATCAGCCGGCTGCAGTGCATGAGAAGTACGTTGAAACACAATTCACGTGGCCTTGATGTTTTTTATGTCAGAATCACAGTTGAATGACGACCAGGGCCCTGCCATCAGAGGACATCTCTCTAAACACAGTGTTTTATCTGGAGGGACCCGGTGGGCTGTTACACAATGTGTATCATCACAGTGTTTGGATGAAACATAAGCAAAGAATAGTTTGGTTAAAATGACTGGGTAACACTTTATAATAACCAATATATGTAAATGGTAAATTAATAGTTAATTAAACTTAGTTATAATTATAGTTAATAGTTAATTAGTTAGTAGTTATTTTAAAGTTAACAAATAATGAAATGATAATTAATAATGTTGACTAATTATTAGTGACGATATAATTATTTAGCTTAGTTATTTTATCATTAGTTTGTGTAATATGAAATAATTGCTTTATAAATTCTATATTGTATTATAGCTGAAAGGAGACATTATAACATTTTATATACTATTATTAGGTATTGGTTAGTGATTACCAAGTGATTTGTAAACCTTTAAGAAATCGTTTGTAAAACATCTGAAAAAATTGCATAAATAGATGGACCAGAAACCAATTATTAACCATTGACAAAGTATTAACTATCTATCTAAATAACGTTTATAGATGCTTTACAAAGTATTTATTAACCATTTAACAAGGTATAATAATCATCAGTTGCAACTTTAAAATAGCCATCCAAATAATGTTTATGAATGGTTTACAAACCAATTATTAACCATTAACAAAGTCTTACAAATATCTAATTTCTGCAATTTTTATAGATGTTTTACAAACTATTTCTTAAAGGTTTGGAAATAATATCTTAATCATCAACACAATTTTATATATAGGTAATGAAATGTTATAATGTCTGCAATGATAAACTGTTAAAATAACATAATTATGGCATTATTAATAATTAGTAATCATTATTAATTATCATTTATTTGTTTGTTAACATTAAAATAACTATTAACTAAGTTTAATTAACTATCAATTTACCATGTATAAATGATGGTTATTATAAAGAAAAAAATAAATTGTTACCAATGATTGCTAAAGAAATGAAATGATGTCCTGTATGATATCATTACTGTACCTCACACCACTTCAAACATACTGCTGATCAAATAAATTAAAGGAATAATTCAGCATTTTGGGTAAATAAATATTCTAGGTAAATACGCTTCTTTCTTTCTGGTCGACAGTCATACAGTATGAGGAGATTGAGAGCGGGGCCGATCTTCTCGTCCGGCTCTCGGCAAGAAAGCACATAAGAGCATTTCCCAAAATGTCGAAGTATTCTTTCAAACCTACTATTTGTTCTTTCCATCGCTGAGACAACCAGATACGTTCAAGGTATGAGATCACACTGACACATATTAAATGAACATGGAAAAACAGACAGCCCAGCAAATGGAGAAAAACAGTTGAGTTCAATAAACTTTATCCATCCCCCCAGGCACAAAAACAACAAACGCATGCTACAGTATAGCCTATACAACGCTGCATCAGCTGTATCCACCAGATACTGATACATAACAACTATACCCTCCAGTGCAGCAATAAACACGGTGTACAGGGATGTTAAGAAATATAGTTCAGTTACATTTATTGTTGTTAAATGGAGTTTCAGCACTTTGGGAGTGATGTTATATTACAATACATGAGGCAAAGTTTTGTTTTTAGTGCCGGTTAAATTGCTAAATCTGATTACATGCTGTTGTATTATATGTTGCAGTGCAGAAAAACAAGGGGAGTGGTATTGGTTTTCTACCTTAATATTGAGCGACAAATTTCAACTCTGGTTCTGTAGTTGCCATAGTGAAAGTGCTTTGTGTGTGCGTCTGCTTTGAAGAAGTTCTAATAATAAGTTGTTCAATTAAAAAGCAGATTCCACTGCTTATTAACAACTTTTTTTCTCAAAGGAATTGGCATTATTGTGACAGCAAATTACATTTCTTAAGACTCTCCAGATAACACAGACAGGCCTGGAACTGCTGGACTCATCCTGAAAATCCTTCTGTTTTGACACATCATCACCATCCTTCACCTGTCACGATTGACAGGGGTCAAACCCATCCTTAGACCTGCGTACTCAGCCTTGTTTTTCCCCAAATACTTTACAAGCTTTTAACTGGCTCAAAGGTCAAACAATTCAATCAAGCAGCTTCACTGGAGAGTGTCTTGCTCTTAAGCAACCTGAAGGTCAATTAACAGAAGTAAAGACCTGTCGAACATCAGCCTTGTTTACCAGGATGAGTTAACATGGCAGCAACTCTGTAGTGGCTGCATAATATGCTATAGTAATCAAATCAAGTTTAATATGATCAAATTTGAGACCAAACCAGAGTTATGTATCTATTATTTTGTGCCAGTGGTAACATTAAACCTGCAAGTAGCCAAAATTCCATAATGACCTTTCAGCATATTGTATTTCAAGTGTTCAAAGAGAAAATTAGACTTCTGCAGCTCCTCATGGCTCTGTTTTCAGGCTTTAGAAAATATAGCCTGTGACGGGAGACTTTGGCCAATCACAGGTCATTTCAGAGAGCGTTCCTATTGGCCGTTCATTCAACGGAGGCAGCTGTCAATCAGTCACTGACTCCGATCAAAAGATCAAACTAGGCAGGGCTGATCAAATAAGAATCAATATTCTGTTAGTGTAATACCTATTTCTAGTCTCAAATGTTTTCAGAAACATCTTGTAGTGTACTGTTTTGCTCCGGCTGGTGGGCGGTGCTTGGTATTTCCCCAACTGATCTCAACATGGCTGCCGGATCACAAACTTTCTAATTTTACAACTAAACAGTTCACTACAAGATGATTCTAAAAAATGATTCTCAGCTCTGCCTAGTTTGACCGTTTGATCGGATTTTGCGAGTGATTGACAGCTGCTCAGAGACGGCAAGGCTCCAGCTCGGCTCTGATTGGTTGTGAAATCTTGAAGATGCCATTAGGAGCACCGGAGGACACAGAGGAACATGATTTTTTTCAGATTACCTGTCTCATGCACTACTGTCAGAATATAGTGACCGTTTTATAAAAATAACTTTTTTTAAATCAGATTTTCTCCTATTCTACCCCCTGCTGCTTTAAACCTATTGACTGAGTCTTCCAAAACATTTTTGGCTACCAGCGGCTAATTTAGTCCTCAACACTTGTTTCTAACAGGAGCTCGTGAAATGTATTCACTAAAGCCTGGGTGACATGCTTTAATTAAAACAAAAATCATGCTGCTTTATTCGGTTTATAAAATAATGACAACACAAGCTGCAGTGACAGCTCATGAACAGAGCTGCAGGGCAGGCTGAAAATACCTGCAGGGCTCACAATGAAAGGCTCCACAAGAGAGATGAACGAAAAACAACTGGATGAAATGAACTGAAAGACAGGAAGGCTGAAAGAGCACACATACACACACACACACACACACACACACACACACACACACACACACACACACACACACACACGTCTTAGATATGATTCCAGAGGCCAATTTCCTATTCGATCTGGTAGACTATTCTATTTTATTTTATTTTTTTTTCAATAGACTATTCCAGTTTTTGGTTTTGAGATGAACTCTGGTCTTGGCATCTTCTCAGGAAAGTGACATCAGTCTCAGTACTGGCTCTCGTGTCTGAGCTGTGAATGTGATCATTACAGTAGGAGTGAACAGATCATCGGAAATTGGGGAAAAAAAAGAGGAATTTCAAAGTAGCAGACAACCACATGTTATTATGACAAAAAAAGTGCCATTAAAGGTCCCATATTGTAAAAAGTGAGATTTTCAGTTTTTTTATATTATAAACCAGCACATAACTGATATAGATTTTTTTTAGGTGGCTAAAATATACAGTATTTTTCTGCTGCTCCCATCACAGCTGTTTGACCTCACCGTCAGACAGCCCTTTCTGACGGGGAACTGAAGCTGCTATATTGCTCTCTTCAAAGCCACCAGACTCCATTGATAAGAAACAGTAGTTTTACCATGCAGAACACGGGAATATACATACATACCCACCTTCAAAAAATACAAACTAATCCTTTTAAGTTATTTCCTGACTTAACACAGCAAACTTTGACTTATAGTGCTAGCATTCACATTATTCATAACCTTATTGATTAGCTTACTTTGGTAACCTACGTCACTGCTTTTTGCTAACGGCTGAGTGGACGTTTCCATTTGAAAACACCATAAAAGTATGCAGATGGACCTGCTCTTTATTTTTATTTATTCATTTTTCCTTTTCAGATTTAATGTGTTGGTTCCCCCAAATTATTTATTTATTGTTATTGTGATCCTCACTCATTAAACATATGCTTTTATTAATCTGAATAGCAAAGATTCACACCAGAGCAGATGTGCCTATGTAGATGACGACAGCTCTCCGAATGTTTCTGAGCAACTTCATTGTGGAGGATCTTGATATGATTTTACGTACCTCATAATTAAGTGCCCGTTCATCCATCAGGTGATGTCTTTTATACTTGCGGGGTTGAGCTGCAGTTCGTGTTGTAGCATTCGTCTCCTGTCATCTATTTTCAGGCCAGAATGAATCAGCTTCTCCTCTCTTTTTTTTGTTCATTTTGACACCCGACAAAACTCATCGCCTCTAAGGGAATTGGAGTAGAGGGTCTTGTTTTGTTCTGGCAGTTCTTTCAGGAATGGCCATCAATCAGGTGATCTATTGTGTTAGTGAGGGACCTTTCTCTATTGAATTCATCACTTGCTGCAAAAAGCAGATGCTACAAAGGTATTGAAAGTTTGCAGGGTGCATTATAATCTGACGTGAGAGAGCCACAGTGAAAGACGAGGGGCCAGTGCTTCATAATGATTCCACTGCCAGTTTATATGTCAGGACGAGGTGACCCCATTGGACGGCGCCTCGTCTTTTGACAGCATTTGTATTACATTGATATTCTCTCATGATTATCCTCCACAGACCATGTTCTGGTATAGTGATTCCCACAAAACAAAAGGAGCAGCTCGGATTATACGGCATTTTCCAGTGATTGAAAATAAAGCCAAGATTGTGATGAAGCACCGCAATAAAAGAACGGACTTGAACTCCTTTTATAATTGGCTTTTTTTTTATTGAAAAAAGAAACAGCACAGTAATCTTTCTGATTGCAGCTGTTTAATCAGTCTGCCATTGAGTTTTTGGAATATGTTTGTTTCTTGACAGATTTTTGAAAAACGAGCAATCTTTTTTCCATGCGGCAACCAAATGTTGATAGATTTGGTAGAATGTTAGCAGGCTGGAACAAAAAGAGAGAAAACAAGAGGACAGGAGTTGGTTTGGATTTGTCCATTTCGCCTGACGCTCCAGCTGATCGATGAGAGGGTCCGGCAGTGAGCTATCGAGGAACACATTTGCTTCTTGTTTCAAGAGGAACAGGGGAAGGAGTACTTTGTAAGTCTTAATTTGCTGGCATTGTCAGTCAATGCCTGGAACTGCCCAGACGAAGGATAAACAAAGTGTAGGCTCTGTTTAGAGAGCCTTGGATGGAGGGGGAACCAGAAACAAAGACAAGGATCCTGGTGGACTGTGTGCAGCATTTCTGCGGATGAGGACTTTGGAAACAATGCATGTTTGTTTTGGGTTAAGAAAGAAATAGAGATTATTTTGACGAGCCTTAGTGATTCCCAAAACCGCACTCATGTCAGAACTTGCTTCGCAGCATTTCTCAGCTTTTGCAGGACCCGACAGAACTAATACTGCCTTTTCAGACCCTCACACTTGTTTATTCAAATGCCCATAGCAGAAACAACTACTTTTTATTACGGCTGTCAACGTGTTAAGACAAATTCATTTTAGTGAATGTAATCGACCTTTCAGAGGTTGTTCAGTTTTAAAGCTAGAGTGAAGATACTGGTATCATATGAAACTAGAAAAACCTAAGAAATCCATGTCAACCATGTCACACTGGCTTGTTGGGAAGGAGGTTAAATAACGTTCTGAACTTTTGGCGAGGAAAAACTGGCATGGCCATTTTGAAAGGGGTCCCTTGACCTCTGACCTCCAGATCAGTGAATGTAAATGGGTTCTATGGGTACCCACAAGTCTCCCCTTTACAGACATGCCCACTTTATGATCATCACATGCAGTTTTGGGCAAGTCATAGTCAAGTCAGCACACTGACACACTGACAGCTGTTGTTGCCTGTTGGGCTGCAGTTTGCATTGTTATTATTGATTTCCGATAATAAATATATACATGCATTTGCATAAAGCAGCATATTTGCCCACTCCAATGTTGATAAGAGTATTAAATACTTGACAAATCTCCCTTTAAGGTACATTTTGAACAGATAAAAAAATTTGTGATTAATTTGTTATTTATCGTGATTAACCATGGACAGTCATAAATATTATATATTATATATATAATTGATTTTCTACTTTTAATTTATTATGGATCCAAACACAGAGAAATAACTTTGTGAATTTCCTCTCCTCTTATCTCAATAATCTACCTTTGCAGTTGTTTTTATTGCAACTTTATGCACAATCTTGTCACCAGAGTGGTTCATTGTCGTTTTCTGCAGATTTACACAAATTCATTATTTGCAAGTATACCTTTTAAAAGACATGTTTCAGTATCATGTGGCCCTTGGGATGCCAGTGACAAACACTCCAAGTAGCACTTTACAGAATAAATCGTAAACAGCTTTTATGCTCTGTGGATTAATCATCTTTGAAGATTTTGATTTTTCACTCAGCATTTTCTCTGGATTTTCTTTTTATTGAAATTCTATTGGAGTTCTCTGTCTCGTGGTTTTCACTCTGCGCCGTAATTATCCCCCGGCCCTGATAATGACGGCAGCCTGTGTCTCTGGTGCCTCTGTGCTTGTTAGGCTGACATTCAAAGCTGGTTAAGTCTCAGTCTTTCTCACCTACTTCGGTATAGCTTTTACTTGTTGCTGTGTGAAAGTTAAAAAAGAATAATAATAATAATGTGGTTGTTCCCACCCTCTGCCAGCCTGGACCAACATGGCTCCCACACGGTGTCTGTTCTGAGGTCTGCCGTGGAACAGTTTTGTCAGCTGTGTGGTGTAGGAGTGGATAATGGCATGCTTACTACAGATGTCTCTAATGAGTCATGACAGGCAAACATTGGAACGCAGCCGTGGTTATTAAATTCACTGGATAAGGCTTGATTTGAATAGTTGTACCCCTGATCACACGGTGAACTAGAAGACAATGCTGCTTGTAACTGCAGCGTGATCACTGCAACCCCATATTATAGAACACACACAAAAGACCGCAACTCCTTCAATTTGACTCTACAATCACACAGCATTTCTTGACTAAATTAGCAGTTATTTGTAAATTTGTGATTTTTGCTCTTGAAATCTTGCACCATTTACCATAAATACAAACTAGACCTGTCAAAGGTAACACAATGATGATGCATTAAAGCTCATTTGTTTTAATGCCACTTCTTTAACGCATTAACGCAACTTGTGATTTTTAGGTTGGAGCAGGCTCAGTTTTAAAGCTAGAGTGAAGGTACAGGTATCATATGAAACTAAATTCCGTTGGTACCAACCATGCCAAACTAGCTTATCGCAACCGAGGTTAAATAACGCTCCAAACTTATGCAAAATTTTAGGGAGGAAAAACTGTCATGACCATTTTCAAAGGGATCCTTTGACCTCTGACCTCCAGATATGTGAATGAAAATGGGTTCTATGGGTACCCACATGTCTCCCCTTTACAGACATGCCCACTTTATGATAATCACATGCAGTTTGGGGTCAAGTCATAGTCAAGTCAGCACACTGACACACTGACAGCTGTTGTTGCTGTTGGGCTGCAGTTTGTCATGTTGTGATTTGAGCATATTGTTTTATGCTAAATGCAGTACCTGTGAGGGTTTCTGGACAATATTTGTCATTGTTTTGTGTTGTTAATTGATTTCCAATAATAAATATATACATATATTTGCATAAAGCAGCATATTTTATCCACTCCCATGTTGATAAGAGTATTATATGTTTGTCTAATCTCCCTTTAGGATAGATTTTGAACAGATAAAAAAGGTGAGACTAATCACGATTTCATATTTATTCGATTGACAGCCCTAATCTAAACAGAAAATATCATACCTTTCCTTGCAATCTATAAATGCAGTAACTTTTAAGTACCACTCAAAAACTCACAACCCTATAGCTCAACAGAATGTTCATATTAGATGGTTCTGCAGAAACCTGCATACATTCAATGATAATGTTTGCAATTTGGTAACAGTTTGACATTTTTGGAAACATGCTTATTCACTCTTATAAATGTATCCGTAAAATGTAAGGCTGGTAAACTGAGCTTGGCCCAAAGACTAGAAACAGGGGGAAACAGCTAGCCTGGCGAAGTCTATCGGTAACAAAATCCACCTGGATTGACTCTACAGCTCATTTATTAACAAGTTGATATCTTGTCCATTTAATCTGTAAAAAAAAAATGCCATTTTACAGGGAGTCATATGCCGGACTACATCTTTGCTCTGAGCTGTTGCCAGGCAACCAGCGGAGACTCCAGGAAGTTACTGGTACCAGCCAAGAAAGAATATTTGACTGAAACTTGAACTCAAACAAAAAGTCAAGTGAAAATGCCACAGTTCTTCAATACTGCTTCCAAAAAACTCCCTGATTATGTCACAAAATTCAAGGTGAATCATTGTTTGCCACAAGAAGCTAGGTTACGAGTAATTAACAGTGGCAGCTGTTTTTTTTGTTTTTTTTGGGAGGATGGGAGGAAAACCAACCCACAGCGTCATGATATTTTACACTAGTTAGATCTCTACTGTCTTTCTTTATTGAACAAAAGAACATAATTCACATTCAGTATAATGATAATAAGAAAGCCAGGAGTATATCACAATAAACAATCTATTATAATTTATATAAAACCTACATCTGTTAAGTGTTTTCACATATTGCTCAACATCCTTCAAGAAAACAACAAAACAAGGTATTTATTGTTCAATGTATATTTATGAATAAAAGATGAAAATAAAATAAAACATATAAAATGTATTATAAGAAAATATTGTTTTGCACCAGC
>CAKAKQ010039198.1:6207-41180 GCA_916700675.1 Helicolenus avius
AAAGTGACGTGGGCAATGAAATTCTGTTTTTGTGATCTTGTGTATGTTTTCTAACAATAAATGTTCTTATGTTTACTAAAATGTTGAGTGCAGGGGTACTTTAAATTCTGCTATTGCTACTTTTAGTTTAGTACTACTTTACTACTCTCTGTACTTTATAGTAGTACAGAGAAAATAACCTCATTATCCAACCAGGTTATGTGAGCAGTGCCAGCAGCCAGTGACAGTACTGCTTGTTCTTGTGTCTCCTAGGAGGTATGAGGCAGAAACAGAAGTGATGTTAACTGAAATGAGGAATGATTAACAGACATATGTATAATATGTAATATAATAGTATGGAGGTAAGAGCAAAGGAATAATGTGGCTGTTTGACTTTTTGAGAGACACTTGTCTAGTAAAAAGGACCTAGAATGAAGATGGCACAGTAATGGACTAGTTCTGTGAGGATGCCAGCTGCCTTGAAATCCCAAGAAAGAAAGATGTACAACCCTGATTGAAAGCGGAACGATAAGTTATCTGACTTCCACTGTCGGACCTTAACAGTGTGACACCTAGTGGAAGTAAACAACACAAGCGCTAGTAGCGCTAGCTGCATGCACGTGTTGAATTAGTTGGAAGACGATATTGTAGTAGCACAGATTAATACTTAATTAAGCAACAATGTCTTCAGTTGAGTATTTGAGAGAGTTTGTCAACGAGCGACTAACTGCTGCTGCTGAAGAAATATTCAGAGTTTTTAATAAAACTATCTTCGAGTACGAGGAAGAGATCGATCGTCAGCGCAAACTGTTGGATATCGTATGGAAACCTGAAATAAAGTTGCACAGGATAGGTGTGTAAAACCTGTTTAATATACTAACAAAGAGTATGACATCCTAATGAATTAAATAAAAACTTGTAATTAGCTCTGATGTTTTTTTCTATCATCACAGTAGTATCCTCTTCCTTTTGTTGTCTGTCCCTCCAGAGCTCCCAGAGCAACATGTCTGTAAGGAGGAAGAGGTTCTCGCTGACCAGCAGCTCTGTATTCAGGAGAGGAACTCCAGTCTGGACCAAGAGGACCCAGAGCCTCCACAGATTAAAGAGGAACAGGAGGAACTCCGCATCAGTCAGGAGGAAGAGCAGCTTGAAGTGAAGCAGGAGACTGAGACCTTTATGTTGACTCCTACTAATGAGGAAAGTGACCACATTGAAGATCAGACTCTGAACAGTGCAGCAGAGACAGAGCTCCCAGCTAGCATGTGTAATAGTTGGCTAAAACACGAATCTGACTGGGAAAATCCTGAAATATCAGAACCAAACAGTGACCACCAGCTCCTCTCTCACAACTCTCATGTAGCTGAGAGCCAAGATCGGAAAGGAGGCAAGAATGGAGACTCAGGATCAACTAGTAATGAACAGCCAAAACCACAGACAAGACATCAGAAATACACAAGTCACAGTGACAACATATATAACTCTACTATGGGTAAAAAGTCTTTCAAATGTGACACCCGTGAGAAAGCTTTTGAGAACAACTCAGATTGGCAGAGACACCTGAGAAGCCACACAAGCAATAAGACATATTCTTGCAACACGTGTGGGAAAAGATTCACTCATAAATCAATATTGACCAATCATCTACAAATACACACAGGTGAGAAGCCGTTTACTTGCAAAACGTGTGGAAAAGATTTTAGTCGTAATTCTGACTTGTCGGTCCACATGAGAAGAGCCCACACAGGTGAGAAGCCATATTTGTGCAAAATTTGTGGAAAAGATTTTTGTCGTAATAGTGACTTGTTGCTCCACATGAGAAGAGCCCACACAGGTGAGAAGCCATATTCTTGTAGCACCTGTGGGAAAAACTATTTTTTTAGATCTGATTTGAGGGCTCATATAAAAATCCACAAAGGTGAGAAGCCATATTCTTGCAACACGTGTGGGAAAAGATTCACTCAGAAATCAACATTGAATGCTCATATACGAATCCACTCAGGTGAGAAGCCGTTTACATGCAAAATATGTGGGAAAGATTTCAGTCGTAATAGTAACTTGTTGGTCCACATGAGAAGAGTCCACACAGGTGAGAACCCATATTCCTTTAACACCTGTGGGAAGAATTATTTTTGTCCATCCGATTTGAGGGCTCATATAAGAATCCACACAGGCGAGAAGCCATATTCTTGCAACACGTGTGGGAAAAGATTCACTCAGAAATCAACATTGAATGTTCATATACAAATCCACTCAGGTGAGAAGCCGTTTAAATGCAAAACATGTGGAAAAGATTTCAGTCGTAATAGTAACTTGTTGTTCCACATGAGAAGAGTCCACACTGGTGAGAAGCCGTTTACATGCAAAACATGTGGAAAAGATTTTAGTCGTAATTCTGACTTGTCGGTCCACATGAGAAGAGTCCACAATGGTGAGAGGCCATATTTATGCAAGATCTGTGGGAAAAGATTCTTTGATGTGTATCAATTGAGAAGGCATACAAGATCCCATACAGGCAAGTAGCCTTGTATTTGAAAATATGTGCGAGACAATTCACTTCAATTGCAGCACATAAACATTTCACTCAAATGACAGACTTGAAAAAACACCTGAGGATCAATATACACAGGAGAAAGCATCGAGCTGAAACTGCTGTGGAGACGTGTTCACTAACTGAATAACTCAATGAAATACACTTTTGAAAATAGCTACATCTCTGTAATTGAATGTCTACAATTTCCCAATAAAAAAGAGGTTGATCTGCACTATCTGAGTGTAATGAAGTAGTATATTGTGAACAATGCTATTAGGTATTGTTAAACTAACCTTGTTTGTTGCAAAATGAGTTGATAGTTCTGACGTTTAAGCTGTGAAACCCTCTCTCTAGTGGTGTTGGGTCACTTATTTTGTCATCCTGCCAACTTTTTTCTTTATCTGCAAGATGTCATTTTATTTTATATTTTTATGTATTTTGTGAAAACACCAACTTGATATTATTTTTGTTTTTTGGGCTATAGAGGTGAATCACAAACACAAATTATAGCCGATGTACTACATGGTGCTACTTTTACTTAAGTACTACTTTACTACTTTGTGTTCTCAGAGCAAATAATCTTGTTATCCAATCGGGTTATGTGAGCAATGCTAGCAGCAAGAGACATTACAGCCTGAAACGAAGCGGCATTTGGATGCATTTTAATAACTGATAACACAAAGGCAGAATTCATGAAATTATAAGATGTAGTATAATTACATTGAATAGTTTAAGTGATATATGTGCACACATACTAATCATAGGTCAAAACATCGCTAAATTTGGCTGAATTATAAAAGGCAGAAGTGGTAAAATGAAGAGCCGCTTGGGAGTCGAAAGAGCAGGTGTTGTGCCAAAAACAGTCTCAACGAGCAAATACACATAACTTTATGTCTGTGGTAATAGCAAAGGTATGTCTTTGTGAAACTTTAACGTTTATTGTAACCAAATTATTACAATTGTGGCCAAAGAAGTGTTTGCAGTTTATGTAACCAGGCATGACATTTTACATGAGAGAATAGGCATAGGCTACTAGGCTATTGTTTCTGATGTTCATATGTGTTTGGTAGGCTTAGCTATGTCTAAAATCATTGTTTTATTTTGAAACTATACTGTAATTAACATGATTTACGGATGAATTATATATGAAATAAAGAAAAGGTCTCTTTTGCAATTATGACTCTTCATTATTTTACCTACATACAAACCATAAAATGCTGTGACTGAATTTTTTTTCAGTGATTCAGTGAGTTTTTTTTTTTATTTCATTCATGAGGATTATATCAGGTATCGATCAGGCAGAAGTGTTAAAACGAAGAGCCGTTTGGGAGCCGAAAGAGCCGTCTCTTCTTGGTGAGCCGAGCCAAATGATTTGGCTCACTAAAAAGAGCCGAAATTCCCATCACTAGCGCCGGCCGTTAGGAAACGGCATATCGCGGAGGAACACGAACAGTTTACCACCAAGAAACGTCTTTTACCATTCCTGCCAACTTACTTACCTCATAGTGTAAAGGGTGGTTCTCTTCTTCTGGTTACTTCCTCTATAAAACAGTTCATGACGGCCCCGTTAACTTTGTATTGTACCGCTGATAGCGGTGGCAGCCAACAGTCTCTGCATTGTGTGTGAATGTAGACCAACGGCTGACGGTTAACGGTTAACGGTTCACTCCAACGGCTCCGATGTCGATTCAACATACATTTATTTTGCTTACAAGCATAGTATCCGTTTTTGACAGGTGAAAACTGTATTTTATGGCTTGTAATGGTCCTTTAAAGGAATTTCAGCAGGTAAAAAGGACTGAGTTGGCTATAATCTGTCAGATATAATCTTCATGAATGAAATCAAACCATTCTGAGACAGAAAAAAACTTCCAGTCACAAGGTAGGAGCTGCAATCAGCTTTTGGCAGGTGAAAACTGTATTTTATGGGTTGTAATGGCCCTTTAAAGGAATTTCAGCAGGTAAAAACAACTGAGTGGGCTATAATCTATCAGATATAATCTTCCTGATTGTAATGAAAAAAACTGAATCACTGAAACAGCTTTAAGTCACAGCATTTTATGGTTTGTAGGTAAGTAAAATAATGAAGTCATATTTGCAATAGAGACCTTTTCTTTATTTTATATATAATCCATCCCTAAATCATGTTAATTACAGTGTAGTTTCAAAATAAAACAATGATTTTAGACATAGCTAAGCCTACCAAACACATATGAACATCAGAAACAATAGCCTAGTAGCCTATGCCTATTGTCTCATATAAATGTCATGCCTGGTTATATAAATAAACTTCAAACACTTCTTTAGCCACAATTGTAATTATTCGGTTACAAAAAAAGTTAAAGTTTCACAAAGACATACTTTTTATATTACATTAGACTTAAAGTTATGTGTATTTGCTCGTTGAGACTGTTCGATCCAGATAAAAGCAGCTGTAGACTTAAAGCGGAACGATAACTGACTTCCACTGTCGGAACTTTAACAGTGTGACATCCAGCGGAAGTAAACCACACAAACGCTAGTAGCATTAGCTCCATTAGCTGCATGCACGTATTGGATTTCCTGGAAGACGATATTATAGTCGTAGTGCAGCTAATTATTTCTTTAAGTAACAATGTCTTCAGTTGAGTATTTAAGAGAGTTTGTCAATGAGCGACTAACTGTTGCTGCTGAAGAAATATTCAGAGTTTTTGAGAAAACTATCGTCGAGTACGAGGAAGAGATCGATCGTCAGCGGAAACTGTTGGATATCGTTTGGAAACCTGAAATAAATCTACACAGGATAGGTGTGTACAACCTTGTCTTTGATATACTAAGAAATTAGTATGACATGTAGCATCCTAATGGATTAAATACAGACTTGTACTTTAATTTGATGTCGTATTTTCCTTCCATCACAGTAGTATCCTCTTCCTTTTGTTGTCTGTCCCTCCAGAGCTGCCACAGCAACATGTCTGTAAGGAGAAGGAGGTTCTCGCTGACCACCAGCTCTGTATTCAGGAGAGGAACTCCAGTCTGGACCAAGAGGACCCAGAAGAGCCTCTACAGATTAAAGAGGAACAGGAGGAACTCTGCACCAGTCAGGAGGGAGAGCACCTTGAGCAAGAGACTGAAACCTTTATGATGACTCCTACTTATGAGGAAAGTGACCACAGTGAAGATCAGACTCTGTACTTTAATCCTGACAAAAGTGCAGCAGAGACAGAGCTCCCAGCTAGCATGTGTATCACTTGGCTTAAAGACGAATCTGACTGGGAAAATCCTGAAGTATCAGAACCAAACAGTGACCATCAGCTCCTCTCTCACAACTCTCATTTAGCTGAGGGCCAAGATCAGAAAGAAGGCAAGAATGGAGACTCAGGATCAACTGTTAAGTCTTTCAAATGCGACACCTGTGAGAAAACTTTTAAGAAAAAGTCACATTGGCAGAGACACCTGAGAATCCACACAGGCGAGAAGCCATATTCTTGCAACACGTGTGGGAAAAGATTTACACAGAAATCAATATTGAACGGTCATATACGAATCCACTCAGGTGAGAAGCCGTATTCTTGTGAAATATGTGGGAAGGATTTCCGATGTAGCAGTAACCTGTTGAACCACATGAGAATCCACACAGGAGAAAAGCCGTTTACATGCAAAACATGTGGGAAAGACTTCAGACAGAGTAGTGAATTGACATCCCACCTGAGAATCCACACAGGCGAGAAGCCATTTTCTTGCAATACGTGTGGGAAAAGATTCACTCAGAAGTCAATATTGAACACTCATGTAAGAATCCATACAGGTGAGAAGCCATATTCTTGCAAAACGTGTGGGAAAGATTTCAGATGTAGCAGTCAGTTGATACGCCACATGAGAACACACATAGGTAAGAAGGAAGCCGTACCTTTGCCAGATCAATATTCTCTTTTACAATTTTTAGATACTTCAGCGGTATGAGTGGGTTTTGAACTCTCTAATGTTGAGGCTGAGAAACCCTCTCTCTTGTGGTGCTGGGTCACTTATTTAGTCATCCTACCAACTACTTTTGTTTTGTCTGCATCATGTCATTAATTGAAATTTGCACCACAATGTAGTCCCGAGAGAACAGGAATGTTCAGATGCTTCGAGCCGCCAGGAGTTGTGAAGCCCATCACTCTGTTTTTTGCAAAAACTGTAAAACTAATTAAATCTCCTCTCCCATTTATTGCTCAATTGACACTATTTTTGCTACGCTTTCTACAGACTGTCCTCCACAAATTATCCAATATATATTATAAATCGATATCAATAATCGAGCCCACTCTGCATCAAAATGTTTTACTGTAAACTGCTACTGCAAATTCTCGCTAAATAAATCTCAGATGTTCTTGAAAATAAATCACAAAATGTTGATGCCATGGTAGATGTTGTGCGGTGGATTAATTGTATCTCAAAAACAGAATGTTTGACAGTACTTTAAATTCTATCATGTAGGCTATTGCAGTCAATGGAAATAGAGCATCTTTAAACTTCAGTTTCCCACTTATTGAGCAATAAATCTTTGTAAAAATAACAAATTACAGACATCTCTATGTTGTCTAGATGAAGTACACAAATTCTCCAAATGTTGTCTTGATAACTGATTTTTTTACACTACTTTGAAATCTGCCTTTACATGCACTCTTGGTGAGTGCCAGTGTTGGTGAAGTCATAAGGCCTTTCCCATTTCCCAGTTTGACAATCCCTGATTCCTTTCCTCGACTCATCTCCTCGCGTCTAAGTCCCTCCCACGGGAGATGCGAGCGGAGGAGGCGAGGACAGAGGAGTGAAGGCAACAGGCATTGCAACAAATGAGACATCTTTGCCTCGGAGCCGTCATTTTAATGCGACGTCAATTAAATGTGACATGTGGCACAGCTGCATCAGCTGTCCATTGTTTTGTTTTACCAATGTATTTTATGATCTCTCTCAGATGAGCATAACATTGTTCATGACAACTTAAAGGCTATATTCACTAGTACTAATTTTAATTCACAATGTGACATAATGCAACAAGAATGAACGGATGTTGGATCTTTAACACACAAATTACAGCCTTTATATATTGTATTGTGTTGAGCACTAGAAATGTTTGTATGAAAAGTACTATGCTGTACAAATAAAGAGTGGCATTATATGATTGAGTGATATATATTATACACACAACACACTCATGTCTATCTACATGACAACATGAAATACAGAAAATTAGAATGTAAGAGAATGTTCTTGATATAATAATTTGCCGTCAGCAGCTGTTTGCACTTGATTGAATATTTTACCACTAAAAAGTCACCAAAATGATGCAAAATCACATTTTTCCCAACAGTGAAGTTATTGGATATCCCACAAATATTCACCAAAGTGATGCAAAAGCACATTTTTCCAAACTTAGTGTTGGAGTATAACCAACAGGAGACATTTTGACACGATGTGTCAAAACATTTTGGTGGCACTAAACTTAATAACAGCAAAGGTATTGAATATTTGTCAAAAGAAAAAAATCACAGACATGATGCAAAAGCACATTTTCCCAAAAATAACTGGTGTACTATTATCAGGAAGAGACTAATGATGTGTGAAGGGCTTTTGATAGCACTACACTGTATAACAGTGAAGTTACTGAATGTTTCTATATCTCCTTTCGGCGTTGCACTCAGGTGAGAAGCCATATGTCAAATGTTTGACCTGTTAAATTAATATTATTTTTCACTATGTTTATACAGTACATACGTAGGTTATCTGAGTGGACGGATGTTGAATCTGAGAAACTCTCCTATAAATGTAAACGACTGACATCTTAAATGATATATATATTCTCATCTAGCTGCTATAAAATAAAATGCTATATAACCTGACAGGGGGGTTTTGACATGAGCACTTTCATGTTTTATACTTTAAATTACATTTTTATGATTGTAATTTCGTACATTTACTAATATTTTTGAATGAATGGGTGTTTTTGCACTGTGTTATTACTACTTTTACTTACCTGTGTAAAGTTCTTCCATCCTCGCTAAAAGACTGTGTTTTTATTTTAAAAAATTGTGTGCGAAATAGCTCTAAAAGTCATCAGTTAAATGTTAAATCAGTTTAAAGAGAAAAATAACCTAATTTCCCAGTGAAATGAAGAAACACATGTACGACATGTACAACCCTAATGAAAGCGGAAAGTATAAAAAATAACTCACTTCAACTTTCGGAACTTTTCAGTGCGACACCCAGCGGAAGTAAACAACACAAGCATCAGTAGCGTTACTGCAGCCTGCATGCACGTATTGAATTTGCTGGGAGATGATGTTGTAGTCGTTGCGTAGATAATTATTCCATTTGTAATTAAACAACAATGTCTTCAGTTGAGTATTTGAGAAAGTTTGTCAACGAGCGACTAACTGCTGCTGCTGAAGAAATATTCAGAGTTTTTAATAAAACTATCTTCGAGTACGAGGAAGAGATCGATCGTCAGCGCAAACTGTTGGATATCGTTTGGAAACCTGAAATAAAGTTACACAGGATAGGTGTGTACAACTTAATTGTTAATAATTAATATCACAAGACAGAGGACTAAGATTTATATATGATCATTTTATATATTATGCTACTAATTTGCTCGCATGTCTGCATTTCTAGTGGTATAATAGTCCCTTTGTTCTCTATCCCTCCAGAGCTCCCACAGCAACATGTCTGTAAGGAGGAAGAGGTTCTCGCTGACCAGCAGCTCTGTATTCAGGAGAGGAACTCCAGTCTGGACCAAGAGGACCCAGAGCCTCTACAGATTAAAGATGAACAGGAGGAAGTCTGCATCAGTCAGGAGGAAGAGCAGCTTGAACTGAAGCAGGAGACTGAGACCTTTATGTTGACTCCTACTGATGAGGAAAGTGATCACAGTGAAGATCAGACTCTGGACTTTAATCCTGACAAAAGTCAGAGTGCAGCAGAGACGGAGCTTCCAGCTAGCATGTATATCAGTTGACTAAAAGACGAATCCGACTGGGAAAATCCTGAAGTATCAGAACCAAACAGTGACCACCAGCTCCTCTCTCACAACTCTCATGTAGCTGAGGGCCAAGATCAGAAAGGAGGCTTTATGTTGACTTCTACTGATGAGGAACGTAACCACAAAGATCAGACTAAGGACTTGAATGCTGACAAAACTCTAGAGACAGAGTCTGTAGTCAACATGCCAGTTATAAGTGCTGTGGTGTCAGAAGCACACAGTGAGAAGCTCCTCTCTCAGAAAGGAGGCAAGAATGGAGACTCAGGATCAACTAGTAATGCAGAGCCAAAACTAAAGAAAATACATCACAAAAGCAACAGTCACACTAACAATGTAAACAACTTTACAATGTCAACTATTCACTGTAATACTAGCATGGATAAAAAGTTGTTCCTGTGTGATACTTGTGGGAAAGCTTTTAAGCATAAGCCATCACTGGACAGACACATGAGAGAACCCACACAGGTGAGAAGCCATATTCTTGCAACACTTTTGGGGAAAAACTTAAGAAGGGACATCACAAAATGAAAAGGCCCAGTAACGATGTAAACAACTTTACCATGTTAAAAATTCACCGTACTACTCCCACAGGTCTAGAAAAAAAGTCTTTAAAATGTGACGTTTGTGGAAAAGGTTTTAAATATAATTCAAGATTGCAGAGACACCTGTTAATCCACACAGATGAGAAGCCACAGTCTTGCAAAACATGTGGAAAAGAGTTCAGATGTAGCAGTCACTTGACAGGCCACATGAGAACCCACACAGGTGAGAAGCCGTACCTTTGCAAGAGCTGCGGGAAAAGATTTGGTGACGTTTCATCATTGAACAGGCACATGAGAATCCACACAGGTAAGAAGCCGCATACTTGCAAAATATGTGGAAAAAATTTCAGACGTAATAGTTACTTGTTGGTCCACATGAGAAGAGCCCACACTGGTGAGAAGCCATACTTATGCAAACCATGTGGAAAAGATTTCAGTTGTAATAGTGACTTGTTGCGCCACATGAGAAGAGCCCACACAGGTGAGAACCCATATTCTTGTAGCACCTGTGGGAAAAAATATTCTTCTACACACGTTTTGAAGACTCATATGAGAATCCACACAGGCGAAAAGCCATATTCTTGCAACACGTGTGGGAAAAGATTCACTCAGAAATCAGCATTAAATGTTCATATACGAATCCACTCAGGTGAGAAGCCGTTTACATGCAAAATATGTGGGAAAGATTTCAGTCGTAATTCTGACGCGTTGCTCCACGTGAGAAGAGTCCACAATGGTGAGAAGCCGTACCTTTTTGTAAGATCTGTGGGAAAAGATGGTTTAATGCATATCAATTGGCAAGGCATGTAAGATCCCATACAGGCAAGTAGCCTTGTATTTGAAAATATGTGCGAGACAATTCAGTTCAATTGCAGCACATAAACATTTCACTCAAAGGACAGACTTGAAAAAACACCTGAGGATCAATATACACCGGAGAAAGCATCGAGCTGAAACTGCTGTGGAGACGTGTTCACTAACTGAATAACTCAATGAAATACACTTTTGAAAATAGCTACATCTCTGTAATGAATGTCTAAAATTTCCCATCGAGAAAATGTTGCAATATCTGAGTGTAATGAAGTAGTATATCGTCAACAATGCCATCAGGTATTGTTAAACTGACCTAGTTTTCCCCCTTCATAGTACTGCATTACTCATATCTTTGGTATCAACCATGTTTCTTTGAAACAATCATAAACTCCCAAATCTTAGAAAAATATTTGTGCCAAAGTGAGTTTATAGTTCCTACAAATGTTTGACCTCTTAAAATAATATTCTTTCCATCCACTACCTTACTTAATATGAGTGGATTGTGAACTCTCTGATGTTGAATCTGAGAAACCCTCTCTAGTGGTGTTGGGTCACTTATGTTGTCCTGACAACTTTTTTTTTTATCTGCAACATGTCATTTCATTTTATATTTTTATGATTGTAATGGCATCAACTTTTAATATTTTTTGTTGTTTTTGGCTTAGAGGTGAAAAAATTCTTTGATGTGGGTGTATTGTCAAGCCATAAAAGATATTTGCATTGTAATGAAAATTCTGTAAATTTCCCTAGATGAGTCCTAATGAACATTGAAATAAAGATCTCAAACAGATGAAATGTCTTTGTTGTATTTTATTCTTATAAGAAGAGGCACTGGTTATACAGAGTCTGCAGAAGAGTGCCTGCAGGAGATTATTACAATGTGATTATATAGAAATCTACAACAGAGAGTGTGGGAAAAGGAGTTGTTTTACACAGATAAGGAGTTGTTTCACACAGTGCCCCAGTAGAAAGTCAACACTCAGTACTTTTTTCAAGGAAAAGTTTTAACCAAATCACATATTGATTTGAGGATAAATATACACAGGAGAAACCATAGAGCTGAAACTCCTGTGGAGACGTGTTTACCAGCAAAATTAAGTAATAGCTACATCTCTAATGAAATGGATACAATTCCCCATTGAGTAATACAGAGTATAAAAAAATATACCAGATATAAAAAAATAACAGGAGAATATAAAATGAATATAGTGCAGGGTAAAACTGGGATACAGGACTATTAAAAATGTGAATATAATGCTGGATAATAAGATATAGGAGATATAGATATTAAGAAATGTCAAATATGGAATAAAATGCGGGATAAGAACTGAGGTAGAGAGTTTTGTTTTTTTAAATAGACTAAAGTGCAGAATATGTTTATATGTTAAAAATATAACATATATGAATATGTTAATATGTTTTTAATTAAAATAATTTCTTTAAAATAGCTCGAAAGGACATCAGTTAAATGTAGGAGTAAAGAGAAAACAATCTGTTTCCCTGTAAAATTAAAGCCACACAGATGTACAAAGCCTGATTGAAAACGGAACAAAAAGCTTGCTCACTTCCACTGTCGGAGCTTACCAGTGTGACATCCAGCGGAAGTAAACAACACAAGTAAGTGGTAGTTAGCTGCTTGTTTTTGCTGGAAGACGAGTCGTTGCGCATCTATTTCATTTGTAATTAATGAAGCAACAATGTCTTCAGTTGAGTATTTGAGAGAGTTTGTCAACGAGCGACTAACTGCTGCTGCTGAAGAAATATTCAGAGCTTTTAATAAAACAATCTTCGAGTACGAGGAAGAGATCGATCGTCAGCGAAGACTGTTGGATATCGTTTGGAAACCTGAAATAAAATTACAGAGAATAGGTGTGTAAAACTGGTCTTTTCATACATAGTAACAGAGGAGTATGGTTTCACATTCAGCCCACAAAATCAGCTTTTCAGACATTTTAATATATAGGCCTACTGCCCCAATTTGAGTGGTTAATTTATTTTATTTATTTTTTATTTTGCACAATTTAAGACTACACAACATAACAAAACAATGTGCAGGAAGAGGCAAAGAAAACCACTGGGCTTATCTGAAGCCTCCACCTAGAGACAACATTAATATAAAGAAATAATATGACTAAATAATAGTGATAACAGACAATTACAACCATATATATATATAATAATAATACAGTAAGTATATCAAAAAAGACAATCTCTAATCTCTCCTTTAAAGTTTAAATGATTAACTCATTGCAATTTCTCATGTTTTTATTGTTTAATTTGTTGAACTACTCTTCAATACCTAATCTTTCAATATGTATTGTCATTTGCAAATATTTTATTCTACGCACACATGACATAAAAAAACAACTCTATGAAATAAATCTATATATTGTGCACTAACATAAGTATAACTTGATCATGAAGAGAAGTAATTAGCTATACTCATTCACCCTAGACAGTGTTTTGCTGCCACCCCCTTCGAACCCATCAGGTAAAAATGTTAAATAGAAAATAAAGATAAACATACACATTTATTTAGCCATGCAATAATATAAACTGCATACAAAAATGTAAACTATACATGCTTATCATGCTTTATGTCATTGCAATGTACCATACTATGCGGCTAGCTACTGTATCGCTGCAGTATCTGGCCTCTTTGTTAGCGTGCTAAACTACTTTGATTTAAAAAATAAGTCTTTGCTTTAACCTCTGTCTTTAATTGAAACAAATTATATTTTAAGCATTAATCAGTTGTTGCAGCAAGTATTTAGTAGCACTCATTTAATGTCTATATATTTGAGACCAATCTCAAAATAACATTCTATGAGCCTCTCCCTCGTGTCTGTGCGCTCCAGTGGGCGCTGCTCTTGCACTGAACAGCCGCAGGTGTTTCTCGTGGTGAGCCCTGGCTGCAAAACAAATTTCCCCTCGTGGACAATAAAGATAACTTAACCTAATCATTGTTTCCATGGTGCCAAACTGACCCAGAGGCACATTAACATTTGCAAGATCTCGCAAAGATACACCTTTAAACTTTGTTTTTTTCCCCCTACATGTCCCTCCCCGGGCTCCATTTAAAAACAGGAGTAAATATACAAAAATGTTATCTTCTGAGATGTCTGTTTTTCTCACAGTAGTATCCTACTGCTTTTGTTCTCTGTCCGTCCAGAGCTCCCACAGCAACCTGTCTGTATGGAGAAGGAGGTTCTTGTTGACCAGCAGCTCTGTATTCAGGAGTGGAACTCCAGTCTGGACCAAGAGGACCCAGAGCCTCTACAGATTAAAGAGGAATTGAAGGAACTCTGCATCAGTCAGGAGGGAGAGCAGCTTGTACTGAAGCAGGAGATTGAGACCTTTATGTTGACTCCTACTAATGAGGAAAGTGACCAAAGTGAAGATCCGACTCTGGACTTGAGGTTCGATGAATCCCAGAGTGTATATTCAGTTATAAGCGCTGAAGTATCAGAACCAAACAGTGACCACCAGCTTCTCTCTCACAACTCTCATGTAGCTGAGAGCCAAGATCAGAGCGCAGGCAAGAATGGAGACTCAGGATCAACTAGAAATGCAGAGCCAAAACTACAGAAAAGACATCACAAAAGCACATGTCACAGTAACAATGTAAACAACTCTAACTTGCATAAGATTTGCCGTAATACTCACACAGGTAAACAGTGTTTCAAATGTGACACATGTGGGAAAGATTTCCAGTTTGAGTCCTATTTGTATAGACACCTGAAAATCCACAAAGATGAGAAGCCATATTCTTGCAAAATGTGTGGAAAAGATTTTCGATATAATAGTGTCCTGTTATGCCACATAAGAACCCACACAGGTGAGAAGCTGTATTCTTGTAACACCTGTGGGAAAAGATACTGTCGGACAAACGATTTAAAGACTCATATAAGAAGCCATACAGGTGAGAAGCCATTTATGTGCAAAACCTGTGGAAAATATTTCAGATCTCACAGTTACTTGATGGGCCACATGAAAACCCACACAGGTGAGAAGCCATATTCTTGCAAAACATGTGGAAAAGATTTCAGACGCAATAATGGCTTGTTGGTCCACATTAGAAGAGCCCACACTGGTGAGAAGCCGTACCTTTGCAAGACCTGTGGGGAAAGATGCTTTGATTCGTCTCATTTGGCAAAGCATATAAGATCGCATACAGGCAGTTAGCCTTGTGTTTGCAAAATATGTGGGAGACGATTCAGGTTCATGGTCAAAACATAAGAACTCACAAAAGTGAGGAGCCACATAATTGCAGCACTTGTGGGAAATGTTTTACTCAAATCACAGACTTGATAAAACACCTGAAGATCAATATACACAGGAGAAACCATCAAGCTGAAACTGCTGTGGAGACGTGGTCACTAATATGTAATACAGTTTGGGTTTTTGTAATAACTACATCTTTATAACTGAATGTATATAAATCCCTATTGAAAGGAGGTCACAATGTTTTACTGTAATTAAGTGATGCATTTTCAACAATGCCGTCAAGTTTTGTTAAACTAACCTAGTTTTTCCTTCATATTACTGCATTATCATCAGTAATCATCATTTCTGTTGGCAACATTATTGCTTCTTTGAAAAATCTTTGCTGCACATGAGTTCATAGTTCATACTACTTTTGAAAATATTAAATGTCGAGTGAAAAACAAAAGAGTTTGTTTTGTTATTTTATCGCTTTGTTCAGTTTGTTTTTCTGCATTTGGTGGATGAAATTATTCTTGACTTTCTCGCTGGACTGGAGAGTTTTTCAGACACTATCGGATTATTTAATTCTAAAAAGTGACAAGCGACAAATGTAGCAATTTATTCAAACCATCAGGTTGAAAGCGGAGAAGTCTCCACTACAAAAATGCTATTTACACATTAGAACCTCAGTAACACTAATGGGCCAATGTGCATGAGTACTTTCACATTTCATACTTTAAATTAAAGTTTTCTGATATTAATTTGGCATGTTTAATAACATATGCAGGGGTATTTTTACACTGTATTATTGCTACTTTTACTTAGGTGTATTAAGTCCTTCCATCCATGCTATTATGTTTTTTATTTATTTATTTTAAATAATTTAATTTAAATAGATCGAAAATACATCAGTTAAATGTAGTGGTACAGAGAAAATAACCTATTTTTTCCCCCCTGTGGAATGAAGCAGGAGAGATGTTCAACATCAAGTGAAAACGGGAGGAAAGGCTAGCTCACTTCCACTGTCGGACCTTAACAGTGTGACACCTAGCGGAAGTAAACAACACAAGCGGAAGTAAACAACACAAGCACTAGTAGCGTTAGCTGCATGCCCGGATTTAATCAGCTGGAAGACAACATTGAAGTCGTAGCGCAGATATTTAATTTGTAATTAAGCAACGATGTCTTCAGTTAAGCGGAGAGTTTGCTGCTGCTGAAGAAATAATTGCAGTTTTTTAATAAAACTATCTTCGAGTACGAGGAAGAGATCGATCATCAGCGCAAACTGTTGGATATCGTTTAGAGACACGGCATGAAGTTCCACAGGATAACGTTAGGTGTGTAACGCTTAAGTATTTTAATACCACAACACATAGGAATTCAATTTATATAAAATCCGAATGGTTAAGTTAGCCTATATACTGGCACTAATGTATACACATGTAGGTATTTTCTTCTTTGCCGTCACAGTAGTATCCTCTTCCTTTTGTTGTCTGTCCCTCCAGAGCTCCCACAGCAACATGTCTGTAAGGAGGAGGAGGTTCTCGCTGACCAGCAGCTCTGTATTCAGGAGAGGAACTCCAGTCTGGACCAAGAGGACCCAGAGCCTCCACAGATTAAAGAGGAACAGGAGGAACTCTGCACCAGTCAGGAGGGAGAGCAGCTTGAAGTGAAGCAGGAGACTGAGACCTTTATGTTGACTCCTACTGATGAGGAAAGTGACCACAGTGAAGATCAGACTCTGAACTTTAATCCTGACAAAAGTCAGAGGGCAACAGAGACAGAGCTTCCAGCTAGCATGTGTATCGGTTGGATAAAAGACGAATCTGACTGGGAAAATCCTGAAATATCAGAACCAAACAGTGACCACCAGCTCCTCTCTCACAACTCTCATGTCGCTGAGAGCCGAGATCAGAAAGAAGGCGACAATGCAGACTCAGGATCAACTAGTAATGCAGAACCAAAACAAAGAAAAAGCCCTCACAAAAGCAATATTCACACTAACAATGTATGTAACCCTACGTTAAAGACTCACTGTAATACTCACACAGGCAAAAAGCCTTTAGAATGTGACACATGTGGGAAAGTATTTAGGTATCAGTCAAAGTTGCAGAGACACCTGAGAATCCATACAGGTGAGAAGCCATTTTCTTGCAGCACCTGTGGAACAAGATTCAGTGAGACATCATTATTGAATGTTCATATGAGAATCCATACAGGTGAGAAGCCATATTCTTGTAACACCTGTGGGAAAAGATACTGTCGGTCAAACGATTTGCAGACCCATATAAGAACCCACACAGGTGAGAAGCCATATTTGTGCAAAACCTGTGGAAAATATTTCAGTTCTCACAGTTACTTGATGGGCCACATGAGAATCCACACAGGTGAGAGGCCATATTCTTGCAAAACATGTGGTAAAGATTTTGGACGTAATGATGGCTTGTTGGTCCACATTAGAAGAGCCCACACTGGTGAGAAGCCGTACCTTTGCAAGACCTGCGGGGAAAGATGCTTTGATTCGTCTCATTTGGCAAAGCATATAAAATTGCATACAGGCAGTTAGCCTTGTATTTGCAAAATATGTGGGAGAAAATTTAGTTCTAGTGGTTCATGGTCAAAACACAAGAACTCACAGAAGTGTGAAGCCACTTAATTGCAGCACTTGATGGAACATTTTTACTGAAATCACACTTGAAAAAGCACCTCAGGATCAATATAGCTGGAACTGATGTGGAGACTTGTTCACTAGTATGCAATACCCTTGAGGTTTTTACAATTGCAACATCTTTGTAACTGAATATATATATAATTCCCAATTGAGAGGAGGCTATAATGTCTTATTGTAATGTACATTTTCAAAAATGCCATCAAATGTTGTTAAACTAACTTAGTTTTTCCTTCATATTACTGCATTACTCATTTCTGTTGGTAACATTATTTCTTTGAAACAATCATAAATCCCAAATCTTTCAAAAATCTGTGTTGCGCATGAGTTCGTAGTTCCTACAAAAGTCTGATCAATGCCCAAAGGGACATGGGCACCAGAATGCTGCTTTTTGATCTCATGTATGTACTACTATTATAGCTTTGTATGGTAATGATTTAAAAATACCGCAGCTTCACCCTGAAGTCTAAACCTATGAGCATTGATTGTCCTCAGAAGACCAAGAGTGCATGTGAATTCCACACAGATATGAAATCTTGAACACTTCAAATAAAAAGACAGTTTTGAGGTATTCTTTGATTACTTCCCTTTTAGCATCTTATATTTCTACTTTACTACATTTTACTGACTTTTTTTTTTTTTTACTTTTTAGGCCACTACAATTACTTGACAGCTATAGTTATTTTGCTGATAAGGATGTTTACATCCAAAAACCTATAGTGAGCTTATTACGTATGAAGCCTTGTTAAAAATATCCATTAGTATGTGAACCATGTAAAAAATTCCACCTCAATTATGTGCTACAAAAATGCTATTTACAAATTATAACTGCAGTTACACCGACAGGCCAATGGGAATGAGTACTTTCACGTTTCATACTTTGAATTAACCTTTTTCCTCACCTGCCCCTTTGGCAGGTCACTGAACATTTCTACCGGCCACTCAATTTCTTTTGTCTTCCACTTCTGAAATCTAGGTAGAACGCTTTAAAATTGTAAACACTGTGTCAGTGGTACCCAGACCGTAGAATTTTTTATATATCATGTAACCTTATAACCTTATACTACATATATAAGTAGTATAAATTAATATTTAATTTAGGCTTTAGAATTGCTTTTTTTAAAATAATATTTCTTAATATAAGGAAACCCTGTCTGCCATGGTGGCAAGTGACCTGAAATTTTTACCTGCCACAGCCAACATTTATCCTGTTATTTGGCAGGTGGCAGGTGCTAATTTCATTCCCTGAGTCCTTCCATCCCTGCTATTGTGTTTTATTTAAAATAATTTATTTGAAATAATTCGAAAAAACATCAGTTACATGTAGTGGTACAGAGAAAATAACCTATTTTTCCCCTGTGAAATGAAGCAAGACAGATGTTCAACCTCAAGTGAAAACGGAAGGAAAGGCTAGCTCACTTCCATTGCCGGAACTTAACAGTGTGACACCTAGCGGAAGTAAACAACACAAAGCACTAGTAGCTGCATGGACGTGTTGAATTAGCTGGAAGACAATATTATAGACAGTCGTAGCGCAGATAAGCATTTGTAATTAAGAAACTATGTCTTCAGTTGAGTATTTAAGAGCGTTTGTAAACCAGCGACTAACTGCTGCTGCTGAAGAAATATTTGTAGTTATTGAAAAGACTATCTTCGAGTACGAGGAAGAGATCGACCGTCAGCGCAAACTGTTGGATATCGAAATGAAGTTCCACAGGATAACGTCAGGTGTGTCCAAGTTAATTACTTTAATACTATAAAACAGAGGAATTCGATTTATTTAAAATCCAAATTGTTTAGTTAGCCTATATACTGGTACTAATTTATTCGCATGTAGGCATTTTATTCCTCTACATCACAGTAGTATCCTCTTCCTCTTGTTGTCTGTCCCTCCAGAGCTCCCACAGCAACATGTCTGTAAGGAGGAGGAGGTTCTCGCTGACCAGCAGCTCTGTATTCAGGAGAGGAACTCCAGTCTGGACCAAGAGGACCCAGAGCCTCCACAGATTAAAGAGGAACAGGAGGAACTCTGCACCAGTCAGGAGGGAGAGCAGCTTGAACTGAAGCAGGAGACTGAGACCTTTATGTTGACTCCTACTGATGAGGAAAGTGACCACAGTGAAGATCAGACTCTGAACTTTAATCTTGACAAAAGTCAGAGTACAGCAGAGACAGAGCTCCCAGCTAGCATGTGTAATAGTTGGCTTAAAGACGAATCTGACTGGGAAAGTCCTGAAGTATCAGAACCAAACAGTGACCACCAGCTCCTCTCTCACAACTCTCAGGTAGCTGAGAGCCAAGATCAGAAAGAAGACAAGAATACAGACTCAGGATCAACTAGTAATGCAGAACCAGAACAAAGGAAAAGCCCTCACAAAAGCAACATCCACACTAACAATGAATGTAACCCTACTGTGTTAAATATTCACTGTAATACTCACAAAAAGCCTTTAGAATGTGACACATGTGGGAAAGTTTTTAGGTACAAGTCAAAACTGCAGAGACACCTGAGAATCCATACAGGTGAGAAGCCATTTTCTTGCAGCATCTGTGGTAAAGGATTCATTGAGACATCATTATTGACTGTTCATATGAGAATCCATACAGGTGAGAAGCCATATTCTTGCAAAACATGCGGAAAAGATTTCATACGCAGTTGTGGCTTGTTAGACCACATGAGAACTCACACCGGTGAGAAGCCGTATACTTGCAAAAAATGCGGGAAAGGTTTCAAATGGAGTAGTTGTTTAAAACTCCACATGAGAACACACTCAGGTGAGAGACCATATACTTGCAAAACATGTGGGAGAGATTTCAGATCTAGCAGTAACTTAAAAGGCCACGAGAACTCACACAGGTGAAATGCTATATAACTGCAGCACATAGGTTTCAGGTGGAGTTAGAAGAGAGAAGCTATGTACTTAAAAAAACATGTGAATGGGTTTTTTTATTTTAGTAAAAAGATGTATAACCTCGCAATAGGTGCATCTTAGTATTTACAGTAAAATCATTTCTCAAAACAATCAGTCTTAGTGGCTGTTAATCTAATGGTGTGATGTGGGTGACTGATTGTTGTGTGGTTAAGAGCATTTGCCAAATGTCATAAATGCTCATTTATCAAAAGACCAGCATCTTGTGTTTTTTTGTCAGTTCTGGTGTGCAATCAATTCAAAACTCTGACCGGCTGATCTAGATACAACCTGATGGAAAGGAAACAAGACTAAAAATAGCATCACTTTTGTAATCTAAACATTTATACAACATCTATAGTTAGAGTAGATACTTTGAAAGTTAAAGCTAGCTAGCTTTTTACCACACTTCTTTTTGTTATATTTGTTGAAATTCACTATGTACTGACAAAAAAAAAAAAAATCCAGTATCTGTGGATGTCGTAGGACTGTAATAAACCCGTCCAATAATTGAATTTGGTCCAAATTAAATGATTGGATGGGCTGCCTGCCTGGCACAATCAGCCGTTGCACTCACTGTGCATCTTCCACAAGCTACTAAGTTCTCAGCTGTAAGTACTAACAACATGTCCATTGTTTACATTCGTTATGTTTACATTCATAATGATAATTCTGGAGGAGTTAAAAATTTATCTGACCATGAAAATTCTGAAGTACCAGAACCAAACAGTGACCTCCAGCTCCTCTCTCACAACTGTCATGCAGCTGAGAGCCAAGATCATTGTGGCTGCATGCACGTGTTGAATCAGCTGGAAGACGTAGTAGATATTGTAGTTGTAGCACAGATGATTATGTCATTTGTAATTAAACAACAGTGTCTTCAGTTGAGTATTTGAGAGAGTTTGTCAACGAACGACTAACTGCTGCTTATAATACTTCTTTACTTTTTCTTAACTAACTAACTTTGAATACACAATGAATCACTGTTATTTCTACCTAAATAATCAGAATACCGTTGCTTATTTTTTGTACAAAATCATTACCTGCAAAGTAACAAAAACACTGTTTTGTCTGTCAGTTAAAAGTTGTAGTTTTATACCAAATTTCTTTGTAGATTGAAGCGAGGTAGATGATGTTAAAGACGCACAAGCTCTGAATAAAATGCCATCAGTTTGAAAGCGGAAAGTAAAGCTGCCGCAGTTCCACTGTCGGACCTTAACAGTGTGACACCCAGCGGAAGTATACAACACAAAGCTCTAGTAGCGTTAGCTGCATTGCACGTGTTGAATTGTCTGGAAGACGATGTTGTAGTTGTTGTGCATATAATTATTTCACTTATAATTAAGCAACAATGTCTTCAGTTGAGTATTTAAGAGAGTTTGTCAACGAGCGACTAACTGCTGCTGCTGAAGAAATATTCAGAGTTTTTAATAAAACTATTATCGAGTACGAGGAAGAGATCGATCGTCAACGCAAACTGTTGGATATCGTTTGGAAACCTGATATAAGGTTACACAGGATAGGTGTGTAAAACTTTATTATTATTATTATTATTATTTCAATACCACAATAAAGTGGAATTCAGTTATTTAAATGTATCCTAGAACTTATTTGCACTTATCACAGTAGTATCCTCTTCCTTTTTGTTGTCTGTCCCTCCAGAGCTCCCACAGCAACATGTCTGTAAGGAGGAGGAGGTTCTCGCTGACCAGCAGCTCTGTATTCAGGAGAGGAACTCTAGTCTGGACCAAGAGGACCCAGAGCCTCTACAGATTAAAGAGGAACAGGAGGAACTCTGCACCAGTCAGGAGGAAGAGCAGCTTGAACTGAAGCAGGAGACTGAGACCTTTATGTTGACTCCTACTGATGAGGAAAGTGACCAAAGAGAAGATCAGACTCTGAACTCCAATTCTGATGACACTTTAAGTGGAGCAGAAAAAGAGTCTGTAGTCAACATGCCAGTTATAAGCTCTGTGGTATCAGAACCAAACAGTGACCACCAGCTCCTCTCTCACAACTCTCATGTAGCTGAAAGCCGAGATCAGATAGAAGACAAGAATGGAGACTCAGGATCAACTAGTAATGCAGAGCCAAAACTAGAAAAAAGACATTGCAAAAGCAGAAGTCACACTGACAAAGTATGTAACCCTACTATGTCAACGATTAGCTTTAATTCTCACACAGGTAAAAAGTCTTTCAAATGTGACACCTGTGAGAAAGCTTTTAAGTATAATTCACAATTGCAGACACACCTGTTAAGTCACAAGCCACACCCTTGCGAGACCTGCGGGATCGAATTCCGTGACCATTTAGTCATGAAAAGGCATATGAGAATCCACACAGGTGAGAAGAAGTACGCTTGCAAAGAGTGTGGGAAAGATTTCAAAGTTAAAGGTTCCTTAAACATGCACATGAAAATCCACAGAGATGAGAAGCCGTACCTTTGCAAGATCTGCGGAAACAAATTCATCAGAGGGTCATCATTGAAAATCCACATGAGAACACACACAGGTGAGAAACCACACCCTTGCAAGACCTGCGGGATCAGATTCCGTACACTTTCAATCATGAAAAGGCACATGACAATTCACTCAGGTGAGAGGCCATATATTTGCAAAACATGTGGGAAAGATTTCAGACTTAAAGATTTATTTAACCGCCACATGAGAATCCACACAGGTGAGAAACCATATTCGTGCGTAACATGTGGGAAAGATTTCAGATCTAGCACTCACTTGAGAGGCCACATGAGAACACACACAGATGAGAAACCACACCCTTGCAAGACCTGCGGGATCAGATTCCGTACACTTTCAATCATGAGAAGGCATATGACAATTCACTCAGGTGAGAAGCCATATATTTGCAAAACATGTGGGAAAGAGTTCAGACTTAAAGATTTATTTACCCGCCACATGAGAATCCACACAGGTGAGAAACCATATTCGTGCGTAACATGTGGGAAAGATTTCAGACGTAGCACTGACTTGATAGGCCACATGAGAATCCACAAAGGGGAAAAGCCGTGTCTTTGCAAAACCTGCGGGAAAGGATTATGTGACGTTGCATCGTTGAAACAACATATGAGGATCCACACAGGTGAGAAGCCATATTTGTGCAAAACATGTGGGAGAGCTTTCAAACGTCGCCATCAATTGGTAATCCACAATAGAAAAGTCCACACCGGTGAGAAGCCGTAACTTTGCAAAATCTGTGGGAAAAGATACTTCGATGTGTCTCACTTGGCAAGGCATATAAGATTGCATTCAGACAAGTAGCCTTGTATTTGCAAAATTCGTGGGAGAGAATTTAGTTCTCGTGGTTCATGGTTAAAACAGAACAACTGACAGAAGTGAGGAGCCACATAATTGCAGAACTTGAAGGAAAAGTTTAACTCAAATCAGAGAATTGAAAAAAACACCTGAGGATCAATAAACACAGGAGAAACCCTTGAGTTGAAACTCCTGTGGAGACGTGTTTACTGACTGAATGAAATACAATCGCTACATCTCTGTAACTGAATGTCAACAATTCCTTTGAGAGGAGGTCACAATATCTTATTATAATAAAGTAGTACATTGTCAACAATGCCATCAAGTTTTGTTAAATAAACCTTGTTCATTATATCTTTGCAATAATCATAATCTCTCAAATCTTTCTTGCGCAACGAGTTTATAGTTCTTATACACAGTTTCTGTCTGTAAAATTAATTTTATTATTATTTTTTACAATTTTTATACACCACCTTAGTCAAATGAGTGGATTGTGAACTTTAATGTTGAAGCTGAGAAACCCTTTACTGGGGTTGGGTCGTGTATGTTGCAATTCTTCCAATGACTTTTCTTTTTTGTCATGTCATTTAATTTAATGTTTTTGAATGTATTTTGGCATTGCATCAACTTGTTATAATTTCTGTTGTTTCTGGACTTCAGAAGTGACACACAAACAGAAATTGTACATGGTGCTCTCAAACGAATCAGCCCAAACAGTAGTAATGAATTAATAGATAATGAATGCAATGATCAGTGCCCAAAGGGAGGTGGGCACAGAAATGCTGTTTTGTGATCTCATGTTTGTATTTTAGCAATAAAGCTTTGAAAGGTGATGATGTAAGAACACCAGATTCATACTGAAGTCTAAAAAAAAAAAAGCTATAAGTATATTCTGTTCATTAAGGCTGCAGATGTGTGTGACTGACATCAAAAGTAAAAGTAGACATAGTGAAGAATAGAGTGGCAGCATGCAAGAGGTGTTTCAATGTTAGAGCTCACTGGCTGAAGATAGAGTAAATATTTTATTTAATACCACTATGAAGTTTGATCAGTGGAGCTGCCTTATATTGAAAAATATAAATATATAAATGTATGCATGTACTCATGTACAACATTGATTGTCTTCTGTTGGCCAAGATTAAATGTAAATTCCACACAAATCTACGAATAAAAAAATATCAGTTTTTAGGTATTCTTTCATTACTTTCATTTTATGCTACATATACTTCCACTTTATTACCTTTTATAGGCAAATATTGTACTTTTCAGTTCACTACATTTATTTGACAGATATAGTAACTTTGCTGATGAATACTTTTTTGTACAAAAACTTGTAGTCGGCTTATCCACTTTATATGACAATTCACTCAGGTGAGAAGCCATATATTTGCAAAAAAATGTGGGAAAGATTTCAGACATAAAGGTGAATTTAACCTCCACATGACAATCCACACAGGTTAGAAGCCGTACCTTTGCAAGACCTGTGGGATGACATTAAGTTACATGACAGCACTAAAAATCATGCTAGAATCCACACAGGGAGAAACCATATTCATGCGAAACGTGCAAAAAGAATCTGTCGGACGTCAACGTTGAAGGTCCTTATACCTATCCATACACACAAGAAGCTGCACTTTTGCAAGATCTGCGGAAAAAAATTCAGTGACATTTTAGTATTGAAAAGACATATGAAAATTCACACGGGTGAGAACCCATATACTTGCAAAACATATGGAGAAGATTTCCGATTCATATGAGAAGATGTGCTCAGTAAACTTTGAAGTACTACGGACACTCATTTGGACTTTTTTGGGGGGGTATTTTTGAAAATGGGCAATAAAGTTGCCATTTACAATGTAATGTGTGAAACCAATGAATAACTGTTACGATATTGGATATAATTGTTTTTTTTATTTACTTGTATAATTACTGTACTATCACTGTTTTTTCAATAAATTCAGATCACTTTAACTAATCTTTATTGTTCATCTTATTTATTGTTTACTGCTATTTGTCTGTTATGCTGATGAAAAGCTGCAGCACTGCAGCACAGAGGTTTCTGGTGTTGTCGGACCCATGAAGGCAAGAAGCTGTAGGCTTGCAAAATATGTAGGAGAGATTCAGTAAAGAGAATCTAGAACCTAGATTTTCTACAGCTTACATTTCCTTGTGAAATGAAGAGAGGTAGATGTTCATGTTTTGGCCACTGTCGGAACGTTAACAGTGTGACACCCAGCGGAAGTAAACAACAGAAGAGCTGCTAGCGTTAGCATTGAATTAAATTAGCTGGAGGACGATGTTGTAGCGCAGATAATTATTTAATTTGTTGTTGAGCAACAATGTCTTCAGTTGATTATTTGAGAGAGTTTGTCAACGAGCGACTAACTGCTGCTGCTGAAGAAATATTCAGAGGTTTTAAAAAGACTATCTTCGAGTACGAGGAAGAGATCGATCGTCAGCGCAAACTGTTGGATATCTTTTGGAAAGGTGTGTAAAAACTAAATTGTTTTAATAACACAGAACAGGGGAATTCAATTAATATAAAATCACAATAGTTTAAATGCCCGCATGTCTGCATTTTCTTCTTTATCATCACAGTAGTATCCTCTTCCTTTGGTTGTCTGTCCCTCCAGAGCTCCCACAGCAACATGTCTGTAAGGAGGAGGAGGTTCTCGCTGACCAGCAGCTCTGTATTCAGGAGAGGAACTCCAGTCTGGATCAAGAGGACCCAGAGCCTCCACAGATTAAAGAGGAACAGGAGGAACTCTGCATCAGTCAGGAGGAAGAGCAGCTTGAACTGAAGCAGGAGACTGAGACCTTTATGTTGACTCCTACTAATGAGGAAAGTGACCACAGTGAAGATCAGACTCTGTACTTTAATCCTGATGACACTGTACGTGCAGCAGAGACAGAATCTTTGATCAACATGCCAGTTAGCTATGCGATACCAGAACCAAACAGTGACCACCAGCTCCTCTCTCATGTAGCTGAGAGCCAAGATCAGAAAGGAGGCAAGAATGGAGAGTCAGGATCAACTAGAAATGCAGAACCAAAACCAAAGAATCAACATACGAAAAGCAGAAGTCACATTAACAATGTACATAACTTTACCATGTCAAAGATTCACTGTAATACTCATACAGGTAGACAGTTTTTCCAATGTGTCACGTGTGAGAAAGCGTTTAAGTATAAGTCACATTTGCAGAGACACCTGATAACACACACAGGTGAAAGTCAATATTCTTGCTTTAAGACTTTAAAATGTGACACATGTGGGAAAGCTTTTAACTATCAGTCATGCTTGGACATGCACCTGAGAAGTCACTCAGGTGAGAAGCCGTATTCTTGCAACACCTGTGGCAAAAGATTCAGTCAGAAATCATCATTGAACACTCATATAAGAATTCATACAGGTGAGAAACCATATACTTGCAAAACATGTGGGAAAGATTTCAGACGTAGCGGTGACATGACAGTCCACATGAGAAGATCCCACACTGGTGAGAAGCCGTAACATTGCAAGATCTGCGGGAAAATGTACTTTAATGTATCTTATTTGGCAAAACATATAAGATCGCATCCAGGCAAATAGCCTTGTATTTGTAAAATATGTGGGAGGCTTCACAGTTTCAGTTATCATGGTTCAAGGTCAAAACACACAAGAACACACAGAATTGAGGAGCCACATAATTGCAGCACTTGTGGGAAAAGTTTTACTCAAATCACATTCCTGAAAAAACACTTGAGGATCAATATACACGGGATAAACCATCGATCTGAAACTGTTTTAAATAAAGTCGAGAAATCAATATCTTAATGTGAAGTTTGCAGTAAAATCCATATACTTCAAGTCATCTTTGACAGTTTTATATGAAACCTCCTACACATCTTTACAAGAAGTCAGATTTTACATTTGAGAGCAACTGGCGTCACTGTTTTATATTACCAGAGAGAAACCCTATGAATGTGAACGTGCCTTTCTTTTTGCTATTTTTATTCACTATTTCACTTTTATGTCTGGCCAAATTTTGCCATTTTTCCTTAATAAATGACAAAATGATTAATTGATTAAAGTTAGTTTCTGATTAATGCCAACTCATTTCAAAGAATAAAATGCCAACAATTATAAGTGGAACCTCATTTCCACTTTCAGAACTTAACAGTGTAACATCCAGACAAATAAACATTTAATTAAACAACAATTGCGACAAATTGTGAAAAGTTGCTTGATACAGTGAAATGTACATATTCTAGATACTGTATACTTGTATTTGAGTACCACCAAGATATAGCTAGATATAGGCGGTACTCAAATATAAGTCTTAGAGGTCTACTTTCTAAAATGTCTACAGTGTCACTAGTCCAGGAAGGTTGGATTATGCAAGTGATATTTAAATTGGGTCAGGTTGCATTGAAATCTTGTTATGGGTACAGATTCAGATCATTGGTCTGACTGTTAGATGTGGGCAATGTATAGATACATAGTAAGTATAAATAAATAATAATAATGACAATAAATAATAATAATAATAACAATAAATAAAATGGAAAAAGTTTTACTAAGTAGAAATGATAGTACAATGCAATACCAGACCATCTATCATTTATCCTGACTCTGAAAAGAAAAGAAAAAAACATTATTACAGCAAAACGACAGCATACAAATTCATAGAAATGTTCTGATAAATTAGAAAAAATACATGCCTTGAATGTATATAGGGCCAACCATGGCCTCTGTGTGTGTACAGGAGCCTACACATACATGTGTATCACTACACGACCTGAACTCTATGATGAGAAACCATATACTTGCAAAACATGTCGGAGAGATTTCAAATCTAGCAGTAACTTGAAAGGCCACATGAGGCCGCACACAGATGGTGTGCCAGAGGTTTCTGGTGTAGTCGGACCCATAAAGGCAAGAATATATGCAAAATATGTAGAAATGTAGGAGAAATATAGAAGAGATTGTCTTTACTGAATCTCTCCTAGATTTCTACATCTTACATTTTATTTCCTTGTGAAATGAAGCGCGGTAGATGTACATGTTTTGGCCACCAGTCGCACTTGCACTGTCGGAACGTTAACAGTGTGACACCCAGCGGATGTAAATAACAGAAGAGCTGGTAGCGTTAGCATTGAATTCAATTAGCTGGAGGACGATGTTGTAGTCGAAGCGCAGATAATTATTTAATTTTGTAATTAAACAACAATGTCTTCAGTTGAGTATTTGAGAGAGTTTGTCAACGAGCGACTAACTGCTGCTGCTGAAGAAATATTCGGAGCTTTTAATAAAACTATCTTCGAGTACGAGGAAGAGATCGATCGTCAGCGCAAACTGTTGGATATTCTTTGGAAACCTGCAATAAAGTTGCACAGGATAGGTGTGTACAATGTTTTTTTTTATTATGATTTACATATAATAACATTTCTTTTTCTTCTATCACAGTAGTATCCTTTTCCTTTTGATGTCTGTCCCTCCAGAGCTCCCACAGCAACATGTCTGTATGGAGAAGGAGGTTCTCGCTGACCAGCAGCTCTGTATTCAGGAGAGCAACTCCAGTCTGGACCAAGAGGACCCAGAGCCTCCACAGATTAAAGAGGAACAGGAGGAACTCTGCATCAGTCAGGAGGAAGATCAGCTTGAACTGAAGCAGGAGACTCAGACCTTTATGATGACTCCTACTGATGAGGAAAGTGATCACAGTGAAGATCAGACTCTGGACTTTATTCCTGACAAAGGTCAGAGTGCAGCAGAGACAGAGCTCCCAGCTAGCATGTATATCAGTTGGCTAAAAGATGAATCTGACTGTGAAGATCCTGAAGTATCAGAACTAAACAGTGACCACCAGCTCCTCTCTCACAACTCTCATGTAGCTGAGAGCCAAAATCAGAAAGGAGGGAAGCATGCTAGAAATGCAGAGCCAGAAGAAGAGAATAATAGAAATCACAACAGCCACACTAACAATGAGTCCCTATTGCAGAGACACATGATAATCCACACAGTTGAGATACCATATACTTGTAAAACATGTGGAAAAGATTTCCGACACAATAGTCAGTTGGTATGCCACATGAGAATCCACACAGGTGAGAGGCCGTACATTTGCAAAATATGCGGCAAAGGGTTTAGTCAGTCATCAGGATTAAGCGCTCATAAAAAAATCCACACGGGTGAGAGGCCACATTTATGCATGACATGCGGGAAAAGATTTAGTCAAGCATCGGGATTGAACGCTCATATGAGAACCCACACAGGTGAGAAGCCGTTTCTTTGCAAGATCTGCGGGAAAACATTCAGTGAAATGTCAAAATTGAAAAGGCATATGAGAATCCACACAGGTGAAAAGCCGTATGCTTGTAATACATGTGGGAAATATTTCAGACGTAACGATGAATTGAGTGTCCACATAAGAAGAGCCCACACTGATGAGACGCTGTGTATTTGAATTGGAAAAGCCTAAAAGGGTGCATACAGACAAGTAGTTTTCTCTTTGAACCCACACATGAATGCAGCAATTTTTAAATGAATAAACTTTTGTAATAGCAACATCTTTGTAATTGTATATACACAATTTCCCATCAAGAAGAAATCACAAGATCTTACTGTAATGAAGTAGTACATCATCAACAATGCCATCAAGGTTTGTTAAATCAATCTGTTTTTTTCCTTCATATTACTGCATTACTCATATTTGTGTTAGCAACAATATTTCTTTGAAACAATCAAATCTCTGAAACGTCTTTATTACACAATGAGTGTATAGTTCCTTTTAACATATGACCTGTTAGATTAAATAAATGTAATTTAAAAAAAATATTTTTATACACCACTTCACTTATATGAGTGGATTGTGAACTCTCTGATGTTGAGGCTGAGAAACCCTCTCTCTACTGGTATGTTGTCATCCTGCAAACTTTTTTATCTGCAGTATTTCTATACATTTTATTATTTATGTATTTTGTGATTGGGTCAACTTGATAAACTACACTATTACTTGATACTGTAATGTTGTTTGGAGGCTTTCAAGGAGACACACACAATGCGGATGGTGTGCTACACGGTGCTGTCAATGAATTTTGTAAACAATTAAAATATTTTTTTAAATGCCAGTTATTCAGACCGATGTTCCCAGCTTGATGGATTACGTTAACTACAAGCAATAACAATGTAGTGCATGCCATGATTGCCCAAGGAACTTCCGCAGCGAAATGCAGTTATTTGATCTCATGTATGTATGTTAATAAAGCTTTGTATGGTGATGATTCAAGAATACCAGATTCATCCTGAAGTCTAAAGCTATAAGAAACTTTTGTTCATGAAGGCAGCAGATGGGTGTGACTGACATCACAAGTAAAAGTTATAGTGAATAATAGTTCTTTTCACAGTGTGAAGTTATAGCATGCAAGAGATGTTTTAATGTTGCAGCTCACCAGCTGGGGGTTGAATTAAATTATGATTTGGAGGATGATTTAACACTGCCACATCCAGCGGAAGTAAATAATGTTTTCTGTTAAGTGTACTGTTAAGCTGTAAAATGAGAAAGTTTGTGAACCGGCAGCAGTCATCAGTTGATCAGTTGAGGAAATACCAAGCACCGCCCACCAGCCGCAGCACAGCCAATAGGAACGCTCTCTCTAGATTTTTTAAAGCCTGGAAACAGAGCCATGAGGAGGTGCAGAAGTCTAGTTTTCTCTCAGAACAATATGCTGAAAGGTTACTATTGAATTTCTACCTAATGATGCCAAAAACATTCTGTCTACTGCAGGTTTAAATAATCGGAAAACTTCTTCCACCACTGTTTATTTTATTATTATTATTTTTATACTTTATTTTTCCCCCTTTTTTCGAGGTTGTTTTCATGTAAGCAATTTACAGTTCGTAATTACAATAGTTTATAAACCAATTTTTAAATAGTTGAGCTTTTGACAAACTCATTAAGTACACTACAGAAAACAACTTCAACATTAATTTGAAATAAATACAATAATAAATAATATAAATACAATTCAATTGAAATAAAATTAAGAAAAGAAATAATAATAATAATGATAAAAAGAAAGAATAGAGTTAAAAAAAAAAACACAAAACACAAAAAACAATAATAATACAAAAATAAGAGAGTAATAATAAATTAAATAAACAAATAAGTTCATAGAAAATAAAAAAGGGGGAGGAGCGCAAATATATAGTAATATTATTTACATGGGCACTTTATTTTTTAATACAAAATAATTAGACTATCTGCGAAGCAACAAAAATGTTGTCTGTTAGTTAAAAGTAGTAGTTAAGAAAATAATAGCATTTTAGTCATTTCCACGTAGAATGAAGCAAGGTAGAGGTACATGTAGTTGAGATGCAGTAGCTAGTTGAAAGCGGAAAGACACTGTCGGAACTTAATAGTGTGACACCCAACGGAAGTAAACAAACAACACAAGCACCAGTAGCGTTAGCTGCATGCATTGAATTAGCTTGAAGGCGATATTGTAGTCGGTAGTGCAGCCAATTATTTCATTTTTTTAACCCGATAACAATGTCTTCAGTTGAGTATTTGAGAGAGTTTGTCAACGAGCGACTAACTACTGCTGCTGAAGAAATATTCAGAGTTTTTAAAAACATTATCCTGGAGTACGAGGAAGAGATCGATCGACAGCGCAAACTGTTGGACGTCGTCTGGAGTCCTGACAGGATAGGTGTGTAAAATATATAATTATCTTATTAACACAAAACAAAGGAATATATATATATACTAATATATACTGGTACTTATTTGCTTCCCAATGTCCCCCCTAAGGCCTTAAACCCTGAACCCTCAGGGACTTGACTGAAGTCACCTGGTAAATGGTTGTTAGTGTGAGAGGCTGCAAGGGGCTTAAATTGGTATAAATAAATATGAATGGGATACCACTATACAGCAACACATCACGTTACCTTGATGATGCCAATTGTGGGATTTTATTTTAAGTGTTTTCTTCCAGGCTCTTGCCTTTAATAAGAGAGGAGGGGTGACTGTAAAAAAAAAAAAAAAAAAAAATCAATTTACTTGTGTTTGTCAAACTTCATTAAATGGACTGTTTGTAAGAATCAGAATTGCTTGTTAACAGCAAAACCTGTGGCCGGTGTCTCCCTCCGGCCGCGGTCAGCAGGCTGAGGCAGGAAAAGCCAACACTAGGATCAGCAGTGATTCATGGAGAGACCTTTGTCTGGTCAGCTAACATTACTGCCAAGCATGTGAAATATAGAGTGATATTGTGGTTTTAGCTGACGTGTGTCCCCTCACTGTTTTGAGCGATGCTCGTTCACGTCTATGTAGAGCGAGCACAAGCGCGAACCCGACGCTGACTTTCGTTGACTCAACAGCCACAGGTGTCGCTGTTAACAAGCAATTCTGATTCTTACAAACAGTCCCTTTAAAGGAATACTTCACCCTTAGAATGACCATTTGTATATCAATTCCTCATCGCGTGTTACTTGAATTCTTTGTTTTTCTTGAATTCCTCCACGGTGAAGAGAATCCAAAAATGTCCGAAACTGAGTAAATGGAAGCCAGGTTTAACAACAGCAAAACTATATCAAAAATCAAAAACTCGTGCAGAATAATCCAAGTCTCGTTTATCGCAATACTTCCTGAACACATGCATTTTCACAAAAATCTTACTTTTTAAAACACTTACTCCACTACCGTCTAAGACATGAATGTCAACTACAACTAGACTGATTGGCGGAGGTATACAACAGTGAGGTGCTAATTCTAGTTTTAGTATACATCACACAGGTAATTTATTGCTTTTGTTCTCTGTCCCTCAAGAGCTCCCACAGCAACATGATTGTAAGGAGGAGGAGGTTCTCGTTGACCAGCAGCTATGTATTCAGGAGAGGAACTCCAGTCTGGACCAAGAGGACCCGGAGCCTCCACAGATTAAAGAGGAACAGGAGGAACTCTGCACCAGTCAGGAGGGAGAGCAGCTTGTACTGAAGCAGGCCTTCATGTTGACTCCTACTTATGAGGAAAATAACAACAGTGACCACCAGCTCCTCTCTCAAAACTATCATGTCGCTAAGAGCCAAGATCGGAAAGGAGGCAAGCATGGAGTCTCAGGATCAACTAGAAACGAGGAACCAAAACTAAAGGTTCAAAGCATAAGTCACAATGAGTCAACGTTGCAGAGACACCTGAGCGTCCACACAGATGAGAAGCCGTGTCTTTGCAAGACCTGCGGAAAAAGATTCTGTGCCATGGCAGCATTGAAAAGGCATATGACAATCCACACAGGTGAGAAGCCACATACATGCGAAACATGTGGAAAAGATTTCCGACTTGGCAGTGTCTTGAAAGTCCACATGAGAACCCACACAGGTGAGAAGCCGTGCCTTTGCAAGACCTGCGGGAAAAGATTCAGTGACATTTCAGTATTGAAAAGGCACATGACAATTCACACAGGTGAGAAGCCACATACTTGCGAAATATGTGGGAAAGATTTCCGACTCAGCAGTGCCTTGAAACTCCACATGAGAACCCACACAGGTGAGAAGCCGTACCTTTGCAAGACCTGTGAGAAAAGATTCAGTGACAATAAAGCATTGGAAAGGCATAAGAGAATCCACACAGGTGAGACAACACATACTTGCGGAATATGTGGGAAAGCTTTCAGACGTGGCAATGCTTTGAAAGTCCACATGAGAATCCACACAGGTGAAAAGCCGTATCTTTGCAAGACCTGCGGGGAAAGATTTGGCTACATGTCAGCACTGAAGAATCATATAATAATCCACACAGGTTAAAAAACATATTTGTGCTTGTGAGAAAAGATTCTGTCGGATGCCAGATTTGTAAAAGCACATGAGAATCCACACAGAAGAGAAACCATATGCCTGCAAAACACGTGGGAGCGCTTTCAGACTTAGTGGGGACTTAAGCCCAGACTGGTGACAAGCCGTACCTTTGTAAGATCTATGGGAAAAGATTCTTTGGAGTGTTTGAATTGGAAATGCATGCAAGAGTGCATACAGACAAGTAGTTTTCTGTACAGCCCTTGTTGAAAAAGTATATATA
>CAKAKQ010039202.1:0-10520 GCA_916700675.1 Helicolenus avius
GCAGAGCTCCTGCAGCAGGGAGGCACAGCACCTCTGAAACCAAGCCACTGCATACTGCTGGTTACCATCTTCACCTCTCCGTTCACCACTCATCTCATCGATTCCCCTCCCTCTCTTCATCCTTTTCCTCCTGCGTCTAATTCTCAAAGCTCAGCACTCCCCGGCTGCCTGTGCTGAGAGAAAAAAAAAGTGATGGAGCAAGAAGAAAAGAGGAGGAGGAGGAGGAGCACGGTTGTTAGTGCGCCACAGAAAATCTAGCCCCCCTCCCCACCCTACCCAATTGATGACAAGGAAGGTTTTTATTGAGTAGCTCCTCATCCAATGAGCGAACAGTGCCGGGAAATACAGCAGTGGAACTGCACCGGCTCTGATGCTTGTGCTGATTTCAGTGTGTTAAAACAATGTTGGTCTCTGCCAGTGTTTCCTCTCCTCTCTGCCTGATCTGAGTTCACTACGTCAGCAGCACCTTGAGCCAAGAAAAAGTCTTGTTTAAGAGTGTGTGCTTCTTGGACAGAAACACCCCCAGGTGAAACTGGGACCTTCCAGCTTCTGGGGTTTTTTGAGATGTCGTTTGAGAGTGGGATGAACCAAAGTGCAGATTGTTAAGATTTTTTGTGTTCTCCCTGCATATCTGACACCCTGCTCTCTGCTTCTCCACTCCTTGTTTAGGGAGGCAGCACATCTCTCTTCAAGGTAAGCAGCATTTATTTATTTTTTCATTCTCCTCTCCTGTCCAAAGACAGCATCATCAGTTACTGGGGCTTTGCTGCGTGCCAGGATGTCACAGAGGCACCTAGCCTCATTACACACACATCCTGTCTGAATGTGGAGGAGAAAAAAAAAAAGCTCTGCAGAGAGAAAGAGAGAATAAATGGCTCAGGGGTAATTAGAGCAGACAGTGTTAGCCAGTCTCCTCTCGTTTTAATGCACTTCAACATCAAATCTGCCAGAGTGGAACTTTTAACAGCATGCCGGTGAGTCCTCATGCCTGTACGTACCGTAGCATCATGTAGTGCTGCAGTATAATGTTACATGTTAAAACACAAACGTGAGTGAGGGTAGAACTTGAGATGGGGATGGGGAATACTTGCACTATACAAAGACACTTTTCACTGGCTGCTTATAATCTGGATATGTGTGAGAGATATTTGATTTTGTAATATACATTTTTCCCAAAGAAGTAGATAGAAAAGAAGTTTTAATCTAACAAGTAACTGATTTTCATTTCTATTCATCTGTATTTCTTTACAGGGGCTTTTTTTTTTTTACAGTGTGTCAGTGTTTAGATGGAGGATGAGAGGCAGCTCCCTCTCATACAGTAAAAGCTCTGAGGGAGTGTGTGCAAAGTCAAATCTGCTGAGCCAGCAGGAGTGAAGGGCCCACATAAGAGTCTGCAGAGCTCACTGTGTTTATGTGAATCTGTTAAGCCAAAGAATTTATGCCAAGTCCATTACGACCTTTCCTTCTAGATGCATTCTTAGCACAAATATTCCCTTCAATGACTGTAGTGGAGGGTGGTTGAACGTAAAGCTGTCATTAACATGCTTTTAAATTTTGCGCATTACAGCGTCCGATAGACACTGATTACGTTGAAGCTTGGAATTCGTTTCATTTTCTTGTAATTTAGGCAGCACGGCCTCTTTTTTTTTATCATCTCCCATGTGGATATTCCTCTTTTTTCTTATCGATTAAGAAATATTTTTATTTTCAGTCACAGTTGAGTTTAGTGAATGATTCATGTTGGTGCTGTATGTTCATGATGCAGTGGTGTGAACCGATCAGCTGGTGCAGTGGTTTCTTTATTCCCCGGGGCTGTTATGAGTACATGGGACACTCCTGAGCGTGTGAGCCAAATGAGGACTTCCTTTTTGGCATCAGCAGGGGTGGATTAGGTGGTGTGTAGCTGCAGTATGTCTATACTCACAGACACACACATACTGACACACCTCTTCCACAATGTATGTCCTTGCCTTGGTGCATTCAGTGCTGCAATATATGTTTAACAAGTACTTCATATGGCAGATAGTTCAGTGATCGTGTGACCTGACAATGCAATAAAAGGGCATGCTTATAATATCAATATACACTTTAGATGTGTTTCCCCTCTATTACCTCTTTTATTAACTGTTAGGACAGCCATGATTAAGTTGCTCATGTGACTAATTAAAAAGGGTTAGAGAGAGCACAAGATTAATTGCTAGAGGACAAAGCGGTATAGCAACACATCTCTCATTTTTAAACTGTATGTAGGGTGGATGAGAGAAAATATCATTTTGCATCTAAGTTGTGTTTTCTTGCTGAATTTGCATTTAGCAATACGCTGAGAGAGGATTAATCATACTGCACAGTTTTGCAGTCTGTGCTCATTGTCTGGAGATGAAGTCAGCGTTACATCTCTTAGATGAGATTAGGCTATGTTATAGGGTGTCCCTTTAGGAGAATCGCACAGTACTTAGTTTCCTTGACAAATATATGCAAGCAAGCACTTCTTTTTTAGCCATTCTAGTGGCGTGACTGTATGGACGTCAACGTTGGCTCAGCCCACCAATTTGGTCTATCTCAACGACTATTGGATGGATTGCTATGAAATGCTGTACAGACATTCATGGTTCCTCTGGCGTGGTTTTGAGTGAAATGTCTCAACAACTGTTGGACAAAACTTACATTCCTTTCAGCCTCAGCTGTTGGCCTACTTTGTGTTTACACTCTAAACTAATATGGTAAACATTCAACCCGTTCTCACTCCCAACTCGTCAAATACCGCCGTTTGGTCAGTGCCCCGCTGCATCGGAAACCGACGCACAGAGGCACCCTCAACTAACTCCGATGTAAACCCACCCAACCAGGAGACAGGTGTTTGTGTCCCATGTGAAACTAAAAGTAACGTTGACTTATTTTGTCACGTCAGTCACGTGAAGTTAAAGTCAAAAATGACCGTTTCCTAAACCTAACTGGTTGTGTTGCTTAAACCTAATTTCCCGTGATGACGGATGTTTATTTTGAAAGAACACTATGCATGTAACAAGCCTATGTTGACACGCTGTCCCTAGTACGTCCAAAATAAAAGCATAAGGGGTACCCCATGCCTCGGTCTCAAAGGCCGAGGGGCACTGAACAAGCGGCGGTATTTGACGAGTTGGGAGTGTGAATGGGTTGCGACATTATACCTGCTAAACATCAGCATGTTAGCGTTGTCATTGTGAGCATGTTAGCATGTTGATGTTAGCATTTAGCTCAAACTAACGCTCTGCCTAAGTACAGCCCATGGATGTGTAAAGAGAACTGGATACAGCGTTGGAAGTTACTCAGGGGAGCATGAAGCCAAATTTGCTCGACTGCCGAGTGTAAAATGACCCGGATTTTCCGGCGATCTTCCACATCCATTGGTCTCATCGAGCAAGTGCACTAGCGTTTAACCCTGCCTCGGTCTCGGCTTGCTCACATGAACGTAAGTTTATTATAACAAGGGAAATACATCTATTAGTGGATTTTACAACTTTTACACCTCTTCTAACATGCAGCAATCGACTAACTCTGCTGAATGAAGCGTGAAAAATTGTCCAGATATACTAAGAGCGAAGTCACTTTTAGTCTCTGTTACATAGAGAGAGTGATATTAATTAACTGTCAGTTACTGTGAGTGTCGATTTTGACCAATGAAAATAGATTGGGGGTGCACAAAACTTTGCATAAATAGAGCCAGGTCGAGTGATTTTTCAAAGAAGCGACAGGTCGCTTTGCCTGTTCGCTGACGCAGGGAACAGGTTAGGGCATCTTCATTGGGAAAACCTGAAACAATCTGATGTTCGCTCGCTCGTTTGCTTGCATCGCGTCCAGTTAGGTAGAGGTGTTAGGACTTAATGATTTAAATAAGGACTATTTAAGTGTTCGCATTGGGAAGTTGATTTACCTTAAAAAAAAAAAATATGATTTAAAGATGTCTCTTTCCCAATGTAAATTTATGGGAAAAAGTATTTTTGGGCCCAATGGCAACACGTGACTGACACGGAAGTTGTAATTCCACGGTTTAGCCACTACGAAAATTTGCTTCAAAGCTCGGCGCTCTTCCTGGGGGTTTGGTACAGTCTCACAGAGCTGCTAGCATACTCTCAGTCTTGTTATTTTACTGTGTTTGCAATCTCTCCTTTAGTTTTCTTGTTGTTGCCACAATAACATCTGTGTCTACTGGTCTCCTCTCATATTGGATTAATTATATTAATGGTTGATATCAGCCTGCTGAACCTACTAGCAGATTTAGTTGGCCCCTACCGGTCCATATGTGACTGCATGAGGTCTGGTAACAGTGTTATCAGTTGACAGATCAACAACAGTTTGAAATGTGAATATCGTTGATGTTTTATTTCAGGTTGTGGAAGGTTCTTGCAGTTAGTCAGGAGGCCTCATTTGAGCTCCTTTAAGTTTCCACATTACTGCTTCTCCTGAGGAGATGTGTTCATGCCCGGAGGACTTCTGCTGCTTGATGGTTCATGAAATGGGATTTTGTACTGCAGCATTTAATCCTGTCCTCTCTAAACCAAGATCCTCTTTCACAGGCTGTCAGGTGCATCAATATACATGAAGTACACTGATGTTTTTTATTTATACTCTGCACACAGTGCGGTGTATGTGTAGAGTATGCCTAGGTCATCACTAATACTACAGTAGGTATGGTAGTGATAACAGTTTGTGATGTCAGGGGAGATGTTTTATAGACTCTGAGAGCTTACCGGTGAAAGTTGTTGAACTGATGTCTTCAGTTCAGCTGCAGTGCGTTTTCTGTCAGTTGGATGTCATCAGCCCAAGGATACAGTAGAATGGGTTTGTTTTATGTTGTGGATCATTATATAGCTGAGGTATGTTTTTTTTTTTTTTGCCTAACGGCATTCAAACTGTAGCTGTAAGCAACACAATCAACAAGCCATCAAATGTCGGCCAAGATTTAGCTTGTTGTTGCCAGTTACTGTATCGAAAAAGATGAAAAAGAAACTTCTGTCGATGCTAAACCTTCAGGCCTACCCAAACAATGCAGCAGGTCAAATCTATAATACAGATTGGAGTAACATCAGAGGTCACTACTGAGGAGGAATGCAGGATGAAAGAGCGAAGACAGAAACAGGAGACATCAGTTTGAGGGCAGGTTAAAAAGCGTTTTAGATTTAAAGCTGCACTAATCAATATTTTTCCATAAACAGTGGGTCACATGACTACATGTAATGTCTGAGGTGCCGCTTGTGGTGACAAACCCACAGATAATTATCCCTGTATTGACTCTAAAGAGCATGTCAGCATCTACAGTATCAGCTTGGTTTCAAGTTCTGCAACTTCACTCTTTTGATTCACACTCTTGTCAGCTTCGTTTCCAGGCAGCAAAAATCTCCGATAAACTGACTACCTGCTCATCACCACATGGCAGACAGATAAAAATCTATTTCCACACTGATAAAAAATTCAACATTATATGATATATTACTGTAGTGCATGATTAGTCTGCCATTTGCTTTATTTACTTGCCTCAGTGAAGACTACAGTATGACTGTCAGTTTCAGCCCAACCTCTGCAGTCTCTTGCAGAGGAGGATCAATACCTTTCAGCAGATCAATTTCGAGTGCTTCATGGGTGAATTAATATATTTAAGTACCAGATTGAAGCGGCAACAATCAGTAGGTAGTTTGTGTACTGTATGCGAGTGTCTGTGTGCCACTGCCATTAGAGAGTGACAGTCTATATGCTGTAATACTGTAAAGATAAAAGCTGAGTATTTTCACATTTCAAGTGAAGGACATACAAAATAGACAGCAGCTCTCTCAGCTTTTGAGTAATTGGTACCTGTGGTGGAAGAACGATTACGATTCTTTACTTGAAGCGGCTATAATCAATATTTTTTGTATAATAACGGCCCTTCTGTGTGGAGTTTGCATGTTCTCCCCGTGTTAGCGTGGGTTTCCTCCGGGTACTCCGGTTTCCTCCCACAGTAGAGGAGCCTTTAGCAGCTGAAGAGCCAGATATTTCCCTCATGAGTTGGTGGAGACCAAAAACAAAGCTAAAAGAGAGTGAATATTACACTTGCCAATAGGGATGTTAATAATTAACCGTTTAACCGTAAACCGACATTAAGCATTTTAACTGATTAAAGCTATTGGTTAAACGGTTAAAAGAAATATTAATAAGGAGAGGAGTTCAGAGCTCAGAGGAGCGGCTCGTCACTTTAAGGAGAAAAGCTGGTCCACCTTAACAGCCCACCTTAAGAGGCAGAGTCGGAGTTGCAGGATACGGTCTCTCGAGTGGTGCGGAGGAGTTGTAGCATGTATTAAACATATTTGTTATATTAGAACGTAATTTATGATCTACACTGTAGATTTAAAAATGTAAATATTATTTGTTGAACTTTGAAGCCTTTTGTAAAAAAAGTTATATCATTATGATTTAAATGAATGAATCTGAAAACGTTTCACAGACCCGCTGGCAGAGTGCCACGGACACCACTTTGAGAATCACTCTAATCTTTATTTTTTGTAAAATAAGGGATACTTTTATCTCTTTAGGCCTCAAAGTGTAGAGGGAAATTTTTTCCAAAATTCATCTGAAACAAGACAAGGTTTCCTAACTAAATACTGTTTTTTTGTAAGAGGTCATAAGTGACTATAGTATAGCAGATATAGCAGATAAGTAAAGTGGAGTAAAAACTATAAGAAGAGTATTTTTAACTCGGGTACTCTCTACCACTAGATTGCACTCTAAAAGCATGGTGTTAACAGTGATGCAGTAAGTGTTCAGTTTTGATTCTCTCTGTGAAGCCTGTAGAGTACACTGTAGGGATGACGACTTTCTGTCATGCTGAAATATGCATGAGGTCTCCTTCAAGTATGCAGAACCATTTTACTGATACTGTGGCCTCTGTGAAGATAAACACTGTATATATAGTGCCCTCAACTGGTCACTCTGAGTCCTGCACTCTTACCTCACTATGATGCAGGAATAAAAACAACATTAAAGAAATATTTATTCTGTTTATGAACTGAATATTTTAAATCACATTACATTAACTGATTTATTGCTTTTAATTGAAAAAGGATCTTTCAGCCCTTTTCTGGATTGATGCAGAAAACAGGCCTCTTTTTGAGGATTTGCTGATGAAGGGCTTTCTTAATGATACCAATTTGTCTTCTCCTCTCCTGGCACGAAACCCCTGACAGATTTGGAAATCTGCTGGAGCAGAAAATGGAAGATGCCACGATTGACACATCTGGTTCTTGTATTTATTGCCTTGCCTTTGGCCTAGAGACTTATGGCCTTAAAAGTTTTTGCTTCCAAATGCATCCACATCACTTTATGTGTGTTTTAATAAGGCGCAGAAGGTGGTAAGAAAATGACTGCTCACTGTTTAATTAGCGAGCGTCTTGAATAAAATCTGATGTGAGATGGTTTCGAGGCCAGAGGAAAAGAAGAGGGAGTGTAGGAAGACGGTGCAGAGGGATCAGATAATTACTCACTGTACTCGTGTCCCTTCTGGCTTCTATTACCTCAGTACTACTCCGCCATGTTGCCCCAGATCTGTGCAGTTGGGCAACACATCCTTCACTGGTGGGAAGATGTATTCCCTGCCTCTCTTTTTCCTCCCTCTCTGTCTCTAAATGTCGCTCTCTTCCTACCTTCTGCTCCCTAAATGCACCAATATCCAGTGGTAGTCGGTCAGATAGTGTGTGCAATGTGTTTACATGTACATACAGTATCTGTTTGGTTGTTTGTTGGTTTCAATCCTGAAGATGTGTACAATTAATCTGTAGTGTTAGATTGGTCCAATTTGAGAAACTTTACACTGAAAAACCATTGCACATCATCTCCAGAGAGCCACAAGTTGTCATATTTGTTCTCTGAATGACCGTAATGGGTTACAATCATTCATATAATTTACATGCATTGCAACATATTAGCTAAGCTACAAGGAAATTACCTTTTTTTTAATATATGTCAAGCTTTCAAATCTACTTTTTGATGATTTTCCGGTGTACATTTTTTATTACCACAGGGAAATGTTTTGTATGTGAACGAACTCACGGGGGAAATTTAGTAGAAGGACATTATGCAGTTAATTACTTTCGTTAGTTTTACCCTTGTGATTAGAATTGTTTTCCGCTCGTTTCATGATGTAAGTAGATAGTAATCTACCGTAGCATAAAAGTGTTTACAACTAATTCCCAATGGACAAGCTGGCAGGCATTTGGTTTGGGTGACGGTTTGATTGTTTGAAAGATATTTGCCTTTTCTATGCAAGTATCTTCAAGAGCTACATTTGTGTTCATATTCTCCTAAAAATCATTTTGAAGTAACCTCCCTCTTATAGTAGACGGTCCTGGTTGAGTCCATAAGGCAAATGTCTGACCTTGGAGGATCGTCAGCTGTTGTATCTCACCTGTTCAGCCTCAGCTCTACAAACGGACTATTACGAATCTGGACTATTAGCTCACTCTGCATCTTCTTTTCTCATTTCGACACTTCAGCACCTCCACACCTCATATATTTCACACATCAATGCATTGTTTTAATTGCTGACACCGATAATAATAATAATAATAATAATCTTTATTTGTATAGCACCTTTCTAAACATAGTTACAAAGTGCTTGCACAGATACAATAAAATACAGACAAAAGAAAAACAACAGTAAAAGAACAAAACATAAAGACCAAATAATGAGAAAAAAACTTTATCCAGGTGTACTGTATCAATACATAATAATGTACATAATTCACACACCCCATCGTTATGGGTATAGTTTCTTTTTTTTAAAGCAAATAGAAAAGTTGGATTGATTTTCTACCTTGTAGTGACTGCACCCACTTCATCAGAGTTTATCAGCCTCATATATATGGGTTGAAAGGGGCCTGCTACACCTACTAATAGGTTGGGAAGGCCGTTATCATCTATTCGCATGGTTTATCACCAATACGAATACAAGAAGACGACGCCGACCTCTAGCGGCCGTAGTAATTATGATGGGAGCAAAGCAGGTAGTCAGGTGATGCAGGTATAAAGAGCGTAAAAGTCCGCTTGAGGTGGTGTTGGTGGTCGGGGTCAATGGATGGTAATATTTATTACCAGTCATTTATCTCATTTATTCCTTTTATATATGTATGTAGTCTGTTGGAAATTAGCACCAGCCACCAGCAAAATGCTGGTAAAATATGCAAGTTGCTGCTAGATTTGCTTCACTCACCAGCCAAAAAAAATAATTTAATCTATGGAGTGAGTGGCCGATAGATTTTGGAGTCCACCAGTCACAGTGGCAGGTAGACAAAAAAGTTAATTTCCAACACTGATTACACCTTTTTAAGGATAAACGCAATTTCATTATGCTTGCATTATGACAATAAAGTTCTTGAATCTTGAACCAAACGGAACATTCGCCCAGGAGACAAACAACAACAAATATAATTATTTTAGCCCAAACCACCATCTTTTCCTAAACCTAAAGTTGTTTTAATTTCAATTCACAATGTTAAGTTTCACTTTCACTTTCACAATGGGAGGTTTGGCCTGTCTGAAGCATTCGTGATAACCACTGATAACGCCCATTCAATTAGCTGATAACATTCAAAATGAGTGATTTTTTAAAGGCCACAGTAGGAAAAGCACAGATGTAAATACTGTTGCAGTCTGTATGTTTTCAGCAGTTGTTAGTGCCCTTGAGACCATGAGGAACTTAGCGGGGAGCTTTTCTCTCTGCCACATTGTCGTTATTTATAGAAGTAGCGACAAAATCAGAAATGTTCAAATCCTGGCTTTAATAGACCCTTTGACATTTTGACACATCACAGCCGGAAACATTAATGATGACAGCATCCCATTTAATTTAGCCAACTCCAGGGCCCTGGATGAGTGCATGATGGCTCACTGGCCTCCTGAAACACTTAAAGACCCATAGTCCACCCACACAGGAGCTGTCAATTAAGTTGCCTGATTAGACATCTTCACAGGACTGTGCTGGCGTGTACAAGAAGGGCTTATTTTAATTGCTGAAATATCTTATTGTCAGTTTTGTTGCACCTGTTAGTGCAGGACAAATGAAACCTGACCAACTCACATAACACAACCACAACCTGAGCAGAGGTCTAATCAGTCAGAACAAGTTACGACACCTGTATGAGCATGTATAGAGCCTTAAAATAGAACAGAGCTACCGTTAATATTATTAGTTATACCTCTGCTTTTCTTGTTATGACAGGTGAAAATGTTTTTTATTAAAGAGGTTTATTCCAGTTACAGGAAAGCCCTTTATAAAGGATACAAATTAAGCTATTGCTTTTATAAAACGGTCATCAAGTATGGCAATATGAAAGCTATAGACACATTCAAATTAAAATAGTTTTTTATCAATAAATAATAATAAATAATAAATAAAATATACACTAGCAGCTATCAGATTTCTTTTTTCATCACTAATGTTATATTTATTTCATTATTTGGCTCTTTATTTACATTATTGTATGTTGCCATTTATTGTGCAACCACTGAAAACTGTC
>CAKAKQ010039212.1:0-12474 GCA_916700675.1 Helicolenus avius
GCCTCCTTCTGAGAGCAGAGAGATACATGTGTGGATGTGTGGCGAGACTTCGAGGTGCGGCGGGAGCTGCTGGCCGTCTGTGGTGAGAAAGAAAAAAGCGGTAGATGACGGGATGAGAGACGACGTAGTGTAACGTTATACAGACATAACAAGGCTGCTGAATGAGAGGCATCCGTCGATACGTTACACGGAAACACACCGTGTTACTGATAAGCCGACCACCTCACGGTACCGCCAGCTGTGATCTGTGATCTGTTTTTAAAGTCACACATCTTGGCGGAGGTCTGCGCTCTCCGAGTGCCATTCTAGTTCCTGTTGTTCTATGTCAGTTTTCTACAATTCTGATTCTATATCAAATTTTTCGCCACAGACCACTTTTTTTTTTGGTTTCCGCATCCTCTGACGCCCCCACCGCCGCAGCCTAAAGGTACTACCCACATCCAAAAGAATGGAAGGACCGGCATATCGTTGCAATGCCCGATTTGGTGTGAATGCAGCTTTAAAATCTCTGTACACAGAGATAGAGACAGCACACTACATTTTTTTTCTGTGTAACTGGAGTGAGGGGAGGTAATTTTCCACATGGCCTAGGCTGGAAACATTTGTCTCACATCCAAAACACACACACACACACACACACACACACACACACACACACACACACACAGAGTACCCATGTCTAAACAGCCCAGCACAAGCTCCTCTTAAATATTTCAGCCTCTCTGTATTAGGTTGCTGTGTGTGTGTGTGTGTGTGTGTGTATGTGTGAGTGCGTCGTGATATTCTTTACTGTTGGTAGCCATTATGCAAAGCCCATTATCTAGCATGTAGTTGGCCAGTGCCCTGTCTGTAGATTGATGGATGACCTGCAAAGATGGATGTTTTACAGGGCCCTTTACTGCACACACACACACTCGCTCTCTCTCTCTCTCTGTTTTGCCGGTCCTCTCTTGCCCTCTGCCTCCACCTTCCTCTCACTCACTCACTGACAAACTCAATCACTCAATACCCGACTCTCTCTCTCTCTCTCTCTCTCTCTCTCTCTCTCTCACACACGTACTCATTCAATAGCTGATTCACTGACACTTCCATTCCCTCTCTCTCTCACACATACATCCACTCACTCACAAGCTTCCCCTTCAGCTCTCGGTCTCCTCCTCACCATCACTTCCTCTCACAGACGCACACTTACTGGTTGTACACACACACACACACACGTTTGCGGCTTTTCCTGGCTGCTGGTAGAGCTCACAGAAACTCCCGTTAAATCACACACATGCTTCGCAGTGATCTGCCTCAGCTGCTGGCTGGTTTAGTGGCACTGAGAATAGAAAGGTGCTATTAAGCACCACATAAACACAGTCTCAGCGCTCTAAGACCTTGAGCCAATGTGGGAATTTTAAGAGGAAGCTACTCAGATATGGAGATTAATATGTAAATGCATCTAATTCTTCTTGATTTGAATGTTATGATTGGGCAGCTTGTTCGTATAGGTAAATCTCATCCCGCCATTCATGTATAACAAGGTAATCCCTCATATGTATTCACTCTCTGACGTTGGCAGTTCTAAAGCCTACCTTATCTTTACAGTCATGGTTTGTCATGGCTTCGCTTACAGTCCTAGCTTATCGCTAAGGCTGGGTGAAAACAAACCTTTCACCTTGACTCAGGCAGTTCATTGTTAGTTTTTACGCAGCAGCAAAAGGACATAAATAACTTCATACAGTCGCTGTGTGTAGTAAAGCTCCAGCTGTATGCTTCCATTGTTCTTCTGTTGTTCACGTCGGTGTCTTCCCCATGCTTGGTTGGTTGGCTCATTAGTTGGTCAGTTATTGATTAGAATAATGATCATATTCATCAAACTAATGAGCCACACAGCATGGATATGGTTTGTGGATCATTGAGGCCAATTATGCATTGGTTTGTTCATTACACACAGAGGCGCATTTTCTTACTACACACACAGGCGTACTGTACAAACGTGTGTGTGTGAGCGAGAAAGAGGACAGGCTGTACATACTATATTGGGCCTGAAATGAAAAAAGAGACAGCAGAAAGCATAGAACCGATATAGATATTTACTTCCCTTTAAATGGCTTTACACAATGCCGACTTGTAATACAGTAGGATTGATTTTAAGATTTTGTTCAATACTTTAACAGTTCTTCATAGACTGTACCCACATCCATTTTTCTGTCTTTTTATTTTAGTTTTAAAACTAATCAATATTTTTATATTAAAGCTAGGATAGGTAGATAATAGATAGGTAATCTTGCAAGAGTATGCTGGATTTAAAGAAATTATCCCACTGAAAAAAACGGGCTCAGTGTTGCCAACTCGTTTCCGATGAAAGTAGCTAGCAGCATTAGCTACGAAAGTCCCTAAATCTAGCCAGAAAGTCGACAACACAGACAGCCCGTCCCTTCAGCCTCCCTCCAAAGCCACCCCCCCAAAACTATCATTATGAGCGTTAACATATAATGATGAACGTAAACATATCATAAGGTATTCTTCTATAATGAACATAAACATATCATAGTGACTGTAAACATATAATGAACGTAAGCATATAATGAACATAAACATATAATGAACATAAACATATCAATAATGAATATAAATATATGATATTAATGTAAACATATCATAATGAACATAAACATATCATGAGCGTAAACATATCATAATGAACGTAAACATATCATAATGAACGTAGACATATCATAATGAACGTAAACATATCATAATGAACGTAAACATATCATAATGAACGTAAACATATCATAATGACCGTAGACATATCATAATGAATGTAGACATATCATAATGAACGTAAACATATCATAATGAACGTAAACATATAATAATGAACGTAAACATATCATAATGAACGTAAACATATCATAATGAACGTAAACATATAATAATGAACGTAAACATATCATAATGACCGTAGACATATCATAATGAACGTAAACATATCATAAGGTATTCTTCTATAATGAACATAAACATATCATAGTGACTGTAAACATATAATGAACGTAAGCATATAATGAACATAAACATATAATGAACATAAACATATCAATAATGAATATAAATATATGATATTAATGTAAACATATCATAATGAACATAAACATATCATGAGCGTAAACATATCATAATGAACGTAAACATATCATAATGAACGTAGACATATCATAATGAACGTAAACATATCATAATGAACGTAAACATATCATAATGAACGTAAACATATCATAATGACCGTAGACATATCATAATGAATGTAGACATATCATAATGAACGTAAACATATCATAATGAACGTAAACATATAATAATGAACGTAAACATATCATAATGAACGTAAACATATCATAATGAACGTAAACATATAATAATGAACGTAAACATATCATAATGACCGTAGACATATCATAATGAACGTAAACATATCATAAGGTATTCTTCTATAATGAACATAAACATATCATAGTGACTGTAAACATATAATGAACGTAAGCATATAATGAACATAAACATATAATGAACATAAACATATCAATAATGAATATAAATATATGATATTAATGTAAACATATCATAATGAACATAAACATATCATGAGCGTAAACATATCATAATGAACGTAAACATATCATAATGAACGTAGACATATCATAATGAACGTAAACATATCATAATGAACGTAAACATATCATAATGAACGTAAACATATCATAATGACCGTAGACATATCATAATGAATGTAGACATATCATAATGAACGTAAACATATCATAATGAACGTAAACATATAATAATGAACGTAAACATATCATAATGAACGTAAACATATCATAATGAACGTAAACATATAATAATGAACGTAAACATATCATAATGACCGTAGACATATCATAATGAACGTAAACATATCATAAGGTATTCTTCTATAATGAACATAAACATATCATAGTGACTGTAAACATATAATGAACGTAAGCATATAATGAACATAAACATATAATGAACATAAACATATCAATAATGAATATAAATATATGATATTAATGTAAACATATCATAATGAACATAAACATATCATGAGCGTAAACATATCATAATGAACGTAAACATATCATAATGAACGTAGACATATCATAATGAACGTAAACATATCATAATGAACGTAAACATATCATAATGAACGTAAACATATCATAATGACCGTAGACATATCATAATGAACGTAGACATATCATAATGAACGTAAACATATCATAATGAACATAAACATATCATAATGAACGTAAACATATAATAATGAACGTAAACATATAATAATGAAGATAAACATATAATGAGCGTAAACATATCATAATGAACGTAAACACATCATAATGAACGTAAACATATAATAATGAACGTCATAACATATGATATAACATATCATAGTGACCGTAGACATATCATAATGAACGTAAACATATCATAATGAACGTAAACATATAATAATGAACATAAACATATAATGAGCATAAACATATCATAATGAACGTAAACACATCATAATGAACGTAAACATATCTTAATGACCGTAAACATATCAAAATTAAAGTAGCAGAGCATTTGATTTATTGATCGTTGTCAGGATTTGAATGAAAATTTCAGCAAATATAGCAAAAAATGTTTTAGAAGAAGATTACCAACTCTAGCTTCAACAGAGGATCAAAAGAATATGCGATTGTGAAAAGAGGTCGCTATTATTATTCTGCCACTGCAACAACTGAATTTCCCCTCGGGGTATCAATAAGGGCTTATCTTATCTTATGAAGCCACAGAGAATTATCACCCGCGTCTGCAGTCTAATCTTTTTGCTATTTTTTTTTGGGCCCATAACTTCACTGTACTGAGTCACTCTCACTGCTCTCATCAGTGTCATTTCCAGCAGCAACAGGTAGCTGTTGTCAGTGAATCAGCTCTGACATGCCCACTGTGCACTACCTGCCCAGTACCAAATGGAAGCCAGCTGCAGTTAGCAACCAGATGGTGAACCTAGCTGAGCATGTAGCAGCTTCAGAGTCAGATATTTCCCTCAGGAGTTTGTGCAGATCAAAATTGAACTCAAATTAGAGTGCATATTTGACGTAGAGTCATGAAATTGACACAAACACTACTCCAAATGAATGCTAGCGTGTCTTGCGGATGTGTAAATAATGTTTCTATTAAGTTCACCATATCATCTTAAAAGGTTACATTATGTTATGTTGTTTTTGTCGCCCCCAAGTGGCCAAGAAAATGAATGCATGCAGGGTTAATTTTTAATGCTGCCTTTAAGTTTTTGTGTGAAGCACTGTGTCCTTCTATAACATAAAATGTTGTTCTTTGTTTTTATCATAGGAACGATATATCACAGTGCTGCGTGTGTGTGTGTGTGTGTGTGTGTGCGTGTGTGTACTGCACGTACATATAAACTAAGACGATTGCTTTGCTGCTGGGCTTTCATCAGGCCTGGCTGTGATATATGGCCTCGCCAGTGGAACCCGGCCCTCCATCCAAATTAAAGTTCCCCTGGTCCCCAGGCTGGGAGACACAGCAAGGCTTGTTAGTCACTGTTTTCTGTGTGTGTGTGTGTGTGTGTGTGTGTGTGCATGTGTGCATGTACAGTATGTGTATATGTGAACAGAGCTGGATAGATGGGGAACTTTACACATCAGTCATGCCAGCCTTGCCCTATGGCCATAGACAGAGAAGGAAGAGGAGGAGGAGGAGGAGGAGATGAAGGAAAAGGAGGAGAAGAATAAGACACAGGGCACAGGAAGAGAAAGAGCAGGAGGAGAGGCTGAGGCTCAGAGGATGGATGTTGGATGTCTGTCTGTGTCTGAAGAAACTAACAGCTGCAACAGATGAGCTTCAGGCTCTCTTTTACACTCTGGTTTCGATCACACAGCTTATAAAGCGACAGCTAGTGACAGTCAGCAATAAAGTATCACAAACACACAGACACACAGACACACTGCACTTGCATTTCAGCAGCACTGTAACACTGAGCTCTTACTCCTCAAACCCAGTCCTCGTTCCCTATTTTCTGTTTCACTGACAACATTTACATGCACAAAATATTCAGTTTTTTGCCCTCATTCCGGAAAAAAAAAAAAATCCTACTAAGCTGTTTACATGGCTAATGAAAATATATATATCACTGATTTTCCCGTTCACATGCAATCTGTGCTTGGTGTGAAACCGTTTTTTATAAAAAAGAAAAATGTAGAATAAGGCGTAATTTAGAATGTCCAAACAGAATATGCTGTTTATATGACCCGTATCAAATTTAGATTATTGGAATAATAATGGATCATGTAGTCACTTTCTCCCCCTTTGTTACCAAAGCAACAAAGTGCTTACAGTTTATGATGCTGTCTCTTTAAATTAGGGAGCAGCAGGAGCTGGACTGTGTTTGTTGTTGCTTCATCCTTAATTGAATAAAGTGATGATGATATCACGGCTACTGCCTTGCTCTTCTGTTGTCACCAGCTTTTTAAAACATCCTTGTCATCTTATTTGTTAATTTATCACCCTTTCTTAAATTCTGCCCATTTCCTGCCCATTTTTACTTCAGCGTTTTGTCTTGTTACCTTTTTCCTTTCAGCTTTCTCTCCCTACTCCTTGATCCTCTTCCTCCCTCACTGTCTTCTTCTCGCTGTAATGCAGGCGATTGGCTCATTAGAGTTAACAAGCTCCGTTTGCCCGTTTGCCAAAACCACTTATCTCAACGCTCAGCCAAAACCACAGAGCATCAGCCCGACAATTACAAATTGTGTTTCAAAGTGGCTCGGCTCCATGCAGAGGAGACAATTACGGATTGTTGTTTTGAAGAGGCCGGCTGCTAAATGAGCATGACAGGCAAACAGCAGTGGACATGTGTTGCGTTCAAAAGCTTCAACACCGGTTTTGGAAATTAGCACTGCTTTTATGAGTGGTGGTGGTGGCGAGGCGTGTTTCCTTCTTCGTGTTCTATCGAGGAAAGAAAGGCTTTGGAAAGCTGGAAAAGTACATCTTTTGAAAGCGTCTGCACCTCCCCCTGTCCCTGTCTCTCTCCGGCAGCCTTGGGTTCTTACATCACATTCAAAGACAGAGAAAGGGAGGGAGTGAGGGAGTGGGAGAGAGACGGAGAGGGCAACGACGAGGGCAGAAAAGTGCACACAAAGGAATAACAGCAAAGAAAACAGAGAAAAGTAGATCTACATACACAGATATATGTATAATTCATTCTTAAATGCAACATAGATTTGCATATATTTACTTAAGCCATTAAAATACAGCCCATACCATAACGTGCATATGTATCTTAAGTGTTTGCTTGATTTTATGCAAATCCCCCGCGTCATGTACGCCAGCTGCCCACTGTGTGCACTTACCTTTGTCAAGGACCATGAAAACGATGCTTACCCGCAGAATTTTCCATTCAAATAAACTCCTCTCTTCTATTCAAACAACCTCAACTGACCTTCAGTTGGCACTATTCCCACCACCTGGGCTTCTCTGACACACACACACACTTCCACACACTCTCCTGCTCACGTATACAGCGTGATCTTGATTTTACTGTGTGGTTTGTGCCGCTCTGGATTCGTGCATTTGCCTGTGAACTCTGTTACCTCGTTCCTCTCTGATCTGTGAATGTTCCGTGTTGAATAACAGCTCAAACTGTGAGCTGTGAGATGTTTTGGTCAAGTAAAAACTCTCAGAACGTCCTCTTTATCTCGATCTGACTCGCTCGGATTCATCCTCCAGAACTGTTAACGTACATGCCTGTCCGACTTAAGTGTGCATTCCTGTCTGTCTTTAAACAGAGAGTGCAGGAATGTCCGGCAGACAGGGACAGAGGAGGATGGGAATCTTCATCATATTAAATAACTGCAGTCTTGGACAGGAAATGAAACTTTGTCTTTCCCATCTTGTTCTTTCTCTTGTTCCACCTGCCACTGTCCACATAGTCCCATATGAAAAACAAGATGACCATGGAGGTCACAATATGTGTTTTACCCCACTACATAAAAGTATTGGACCATAGATTGTATATAAGAAGTGGATGTAGTCACAGTGACGTCACCCATTGGTTTGAAGGCGACGGTTTTGTTTATTGGCTGTTGACATCTTTGTTTTTGAACGTCACCATCTTGGTTGTTGGCCATTGCCATCGTGTTTCTTTACAACCAGAAGTGACACAAGAGGATGGAGCAACCAAACGCTGAATAAGACATTTTGAAAGGGTTAAAGTTTTACGAAAACACAGACAACTCCCAGACCGGACAACGCCATGGTAGCGATCTGTCGATCACAAGGTAGCCACGCCCTAAAGCATCCCCTGCTTTATGGTCTTTTTGACTCTAAATGGGACCATAATTTACTAAATGAACATTAAGAAGGGAATCTAGGACAATGTGGCACACTTGTAGTAAAAAATAATTCAACTTTGTATATGATCATCCAGTGTATATTGTATCTTATATTAGTATGGCTCCTTTAAACCAGATTTCACACAAAATTCCAATTTGTTGTATATGGTAGTTGTATAGTATTACTTTGCATGGCAGCTGGATGCTGCAATAGCATCAGTTATATCAGAACTGGGGAGGATTTCTTCATTGAAAGATGGATGGAAAGATGGAAAAGATGATTTTTCGCTCTTCTCCCGACTGGCTTCGGCAAGAGTTTGATTGACAGATGGTTCATCCAATCACCTGCCAAGTATTTTTTAAAACAAACCATCTGGCGCGTCAGGTTAAGTTTGAGTACATTTATTGTGTGTGATGTTCCTGATTGAAGGTTTCTGGGTTTGTCCTTGGTTGTGCATCTTTGCACTTCTGTGCCAACTTGGCCAGTCTTAGGCCATTAAGCGTTGACATCTGTTTTATTAAACACATTTAAACATTTTCTTGGCACTTATTAGGTCTATCTGGCACTACCTACTTCTTGATAAGTCATTAAAAAGTCAAGTGTGTCAATGACAGGGCATTAACTTGTGCAGAAAGGGAAGTCAGATTGCCACCATTCACATTATTAATATACTAATTAAATGCGTTGCACAGGCTAATTATTTATTTTACTTAAAAATTCATGCAGTGTTTTATATCTTTGATGTTAATGAGTGTGTAGATTACTTCTTTTTTTTTTACACATGGGAGAAAGCTTGCAAATGATTTAAAGGACCGGGCTTTAATGTGGATTTTAAACACTACCACAGTGGTGTGGGTGGTATATTACTGACAGCCTTTAACTTGAAACAGACTCAAACTTGGGGGTGTAAGAAAATATCGATACGCACGAGTGTCACGATATTATGTTCCGTCATACTGTATTGATTCTCCAAAACACTGGATTTTTAATTAACCTGTTAAAGATCTGGCGGCCCGCCGTCGGGCCCGGTTGCTATTCAATCTTTCGGAAGTTGTAACAGGCCCAGCTTTTAAATGTAGAGTGAAGCTAATATCATGTGAAACTATAAAACCTAAGGAATCCATTGGTACCAACCATGTCATACTAGCTTGTCAAGAAGGAGGATAGATAACGCGCCAAACTTGCACTAAATTTTGGCAAGAAAAAACTGGCATAGACATTTTCAAAGGGGTCCCTTGACCTCTGACCTCAAGATATGTGAATGTAAATGGGTTCTATGGGTACCAACGAGTCTCCCCTTTACAGACATGCCCACTTTATGATAGTCACATGCCATTTGGGGCAAAAACCATGCAGCTTTGTGGATTCAGTGTTATTTTTACCTATTCTAAAATGGTTTATTTCTGGTGTGTTCTATATAATAAGACAGTTTTCCTAAGATTGAATTATAAAAAATCACAATGTATTGCCTTGCTTACAGATTCACAATATATCACAATGTATTGAAGCGTTACCCCTGTATCATGATACGTATCGTATTGCCAGATTTTTGCCAACACACAGCCCCACTCAAACTACAGCTGGTAAATTCTTTACTTTCAGGGGAGTGTGTTTTATAGTTTATGCTGTAAAGATGCTGTGCTTCTTATCCTCCTCTAAATTGTCATTGTATGCAAACACATTACAGTACACACTCCCTGCTGCTAACACAATGAAACATGTCGAAAAGAACAAAGACATTTGCAGGCATCGCTTGTGAAATAAGTCCTTTTTCACCTCCAGGGTGTCTTTAATCGAGGATCTTCTCCCAGAGAATAGTAACATCAAGCATCTCTTTGCTAATGAGCCCTTCCTGATGGAATCAATATTTGCCAAGCTGGTAGAGGCATATGGATCTTTAATTAATCAAATTTATTAACCCAATCACGACGTGTTGAACCAAATCCTGTCCAGATGCATTGGTATACTGAGCACAGTATCAGTGCATGTGCATGTGTGCGAAATAATGGTGGTTGGGATTGGATATGCTGGTAGAATATGCAAGTGGCTGCTAGATTTACTTCACTCACTAGCCATAAAACAGTAATCTATTGAATGGCTGGTAGTAACAAAAATGATAATTTCCAACACTGATGGTGGTTTCAGAGGGGTCACAACGGTCCACCCGTGCTCTGTGATTTAATTATAAAGAAACAGAACAGAATGAGATCCACAGACCTCCAGGCAGACCCTATGATGTGTGAATGTCTCCAAAGCAGGCTTTAAAAACATGCAATAACTTGATTTTAATTAAATCAGCCAGCTGTAGCAAAAAAGTAAAAATTAGAAGTAGTGAAAATGCCCTCTCATTTCTTTCCCCCCCCTCTATTTGCACTTTGTGTCTTATCAGCTTGAAGGAAATGTACCTGATCCGTAGGTTAATTCATGTGAGCTCGATGTCCCCTGACTTCTTTTGTGTTCATATACGGCGAAGTGAACCGTGCTGACATGTAATCTATAGGAACATGTGTGTCGAACAGGTGTGTGCGGTGTGTGATAGTGTGTGTGTGTGGGTATCAGGTTGTGTTTTCCACTTAACGGGGGATGCTGCACTCCATTTTTATGCAGGCCTGTGTGCCCGGTGCTCCAGAACTGACATGTAATCTATAGCAATGTGTGTGACGCGAGCAGAGTGGGGTTGAACGAGACATCGGGCCGACTATGCTGTATGTGTTTGACACCGCGGTGTCACACAGTGTCAGACATTTAGACAGCTCGCTTGTTGATCCCTCGCAGGTGGCTTATCTTACTGTCGCATACAGTAAAGGAGCCTGAATGCACTCACACACCAGCTTGTGCGGTCACAGTTGTACCCTTTGGTAGGGATGCACCGATACCACTTTTTTTCAGACCGCGTACAAGTACAAGTACAAGTACTTAACTTTGGGTACTTTCCGATGCCGGATACCGATACGAGTACTTCTCTGTGCCAAAAGACCCTTGTTAACAATGGCCTTTTCCCCCCCATTGCTCAGACCACCCCCATCTTCGAACTCAACCTTCATTTTCATTCCAACTACACATCTGTAATGTTTTGTGACAGCGTCTTGCATGGTTGCGACGCTATCGCTGTGACAAAATATAAACACCTGGCAACTCACACACACAAGGTGAAAACAATACCATCCTCACTGTTGCAGCTGGTAAATATAAACACCTGGCCTCTAAACTGTCTCTGTGGTACTTCCCGCTGCAGTAGGTGTCTCCAGCACCACATTTAACCATGATGACTCACACGCAGACTCACAAGGCGAAAACAATACCAGCGTTGAGGTCAAGGCTGGCAACAACACAACTTTCTTGTCGTTTTGTGTGTATTTGTTTCTATTTTGTGTCCCTGTTGTTGTTTTGTGCTTGTTTTGCATCTCTCTGTGGTAGTTTTGCTTCTGTTTGTAGCCATTTTGGGTCTTTTTTATGGTTGTTTTGTGTCACTGCAAAGAGAGGCTCTGGCCCAAAGCCCTTCTGACTCCCTGGGCCTGTTGCCCAGTAGGCCCATTCAGTGATCTGTCCATGGCATTGAAGATACAGTCATTGAATATTCCTTGGCGGTAAATGTTACTGAAACTTACAGATAGAGAGCACGTGAAAGACTGTTTCTGTATTCTGTATAGAGGCTTTGTGGAGATGAAACAGCAGCCATAGAAACTGTAATGGAACCGGTCAGCCTTTGTGTCCACTTCATCAAGACTACCTGGACCTATCCCCTCTGGGCCTAAATTGGAAAAAGGATAGTTCTTATTAATGCAGTTCCAAGAGTAATCCTCATAGGTGCAATTCCGTAATGTGTTGGAAGTTGATTGTGGTTGCCTGATCTGCAGTCTGCACATATTGTTTTGTTTGAACCCATACACTGTATGTAAAGATGGACATCTCCACTTCCTCCCGCTGTTCAGAAGTGAAGCCAGAATATCCCAGATACAGGAGCTGCCATCTTGAGATTTTAACATGATTTGGAGCCAGAGTCTGCGCGGTAGAGATTGGGCGGTGAAGCCTCGGTACCGAGGTCACAAGCCCGAACCAATC
>CAKAKQ010039213.1:5216-17097 GCA_916700675.1 Helicolenus avius
CGGTTGGTTGTGATTCAGGTTCAGTATCAACATTCACCGCTTGGTCTTCAGACGGACCGTGGGGCTGTTTTCAAGGCTGGCTCTTCACAAGATGGCTCCGACTAATGTCATTCAGCACTCTTCAGAAGCGGGTAAATACACTGAAAGGTTAACAGTTAGCCTGTAAGCATGCAATGCTAACTCTGTGTCTCGTTCTTATTGAACTCACTGCTGTCCACTGGTGACACCACGTGTGTGTGTGTGTGGCAAGTTGCAGTAACTATTATGTGACATGTAACCGGATGCAGACAGTTGTGTAGAGTTAGCTGTGATAGAACATTTTATACTAGTACAGTAGTAACTTCTACAACACGACAGAGCAGCTAATTGTAGTTAAGTTAAACATGTAAACAGAAGTTATTCTGAGTTTAATGACTAACTAAACACACACAGCTGAAGTGAGAGTCCCAGTTCATGTCTACTGACTGATTTTCATTATGAAGGGAGGGTGTTTGGGTAGAGAGATGAAATTTCATTAAAGTAAGTTGAAGTATAGCATGTCAACAAAAAAAATTGAAAAAAGTTAAAGTATAGCATGTCAAAAAAATTTCATGAAAAAATTTCATTGTATAATATGTCGAAAACATAATTTAAAAAAAGTCAAAATATAGTATGTCAAAAAAGTTCATGAAAAAAAGTCGTAGTATTGTATGTCAAAAATGTAATGAAAAACAGTCATAGTTTAGTATGTCGAAACATTTCATGAAAAAAATTAATTGGATAATATGTCAAAAAAATTCTTGAAAAAAGTCATAGTATAGTATTTTGAATTCTTTTGAAAAAAAATCATACTATATTTAATATCGAAAAATTTCATCTGAGAATGATGATGAAAGTTTTTTTGTCTGTTCATAATTTCATTTATAATGGGAAGAATTTTGGTTAAAAACAAGAGGACTGCAACTAATAATTTTCATCATGCATTATGCTGTCATTTTTTTTTATTATTTTGCTTGATATATGTTTTTAATGTGTGACATCTTTAAACTCACATCAGTAATTGATTAAGTCAGTCAGTCAGTGTAAGTCTATACAACAGTGATCAAATCCCTGTAGCCATAGCAGGTGATATTAGCTGCTTATTACAGATCAGGGGTCTGCAACCTGTGGCTCTTTAGCTCCTCTCCAGTGGATTTTTTAAAAAAAGTTAGTGGAAATGAATAACTGTTTGTTTTGTTTACATTTTTATTTATCATTGTTGTCGGTCTATAGTACGACGGAGTATTAGGGCCACATTGAGGGAAACAAATAAATCTGAGATTTCGAGAATTAAGTCATAATATTATACGGTAGTCATTTTACGTGTTATTTTCGTGTAATGTGACTTTTTTTTGTCGTAAAGTTATGACTTTATCCTCGTTACATTACAACTTTTTTTCTTGTAGTTATGACTTGATTCTTGCAATATCATGACTTTTTTTGTAAAGTCATGACTTTATTCTCGTAATATTACAACTTTTTGTTCTCGTAAAGTTATGACTTTATTCTCGGAATATTCTGACTTTTTTCATATAAAGTTATGACTTTATTCTTGTATATTATGACCTTTTTCTCGTAAAGTTATGACTTTATTCTTGTTATATTGTGACTTTTTTCTCGTAAAGTTATGACTTTATTCTCGTAATATTACAACTTTTTGTTCTCGTAAAGTTATGACTTTATTCTCGGAATATTCTGACTTTTTTCATATAAAGTTATGACTTTATTCTTGTATATTATGACCTTTTTCTCGTAAAGTTATGACTTTATTCTTGTTATATTGTGACTTTTTTCTCGTAAAGTTATGACTTTATTCTCGTAATATTACAACTTTTTGTTCTCGTAAAGTTATGACTTTATTCTCGGAATATTCTGACTTTTTTCATATAAAGTTATGACTTTATTCTTGTATATTATGACCTTTTTCTCGTAAAGTTATGACTTTATTCTTGTTATATTGTGACTTTTTTCTCGTAAAGTTATGACTTTATTCTCGTAATATTACAACTTTTTGTTCTCGTAAAGTTATGACTTTATTCTCGGAATATTCTGACTTTTTTCATATAAAGTTATGACTTTATTCTTGTATATTATGACCTTTTTCTCGTAAAGTTATGACTTTATTCTTGTTATATTGTGACTTTTTTCTCGTAAAGTTATGACTTTATTCTCGTAATATTACAACTTTTTGTTCTCGTAAAGTTATGACTTTATTCTCGGAATATTCTGACTTTTTTCATATAAAGTTATGACTTTATTCTTGTATATTATGACCTTTTTCTCGTAAAGTTATGACTTTATTCTTGTTATATTGTGACTTTTTTCTCGTAAAGTTATGACTTTATTCTCGTAATATTACAACTTTTTGTTCTCGTAAAGTTATGACTTTATTCTCGGAATATTCTGACTTTTTTCATATAAAGTTATGACTTTATTCTTGTATATTATGACCTTTTTCTCGTAAAGTTATGACTTTATTCTTGTTATATTGTGACTTTTTTCTCGTAAAGTTATGACTTTATTCTCGTAATATTACAACTTTTTGTTCTCGTAAAGTTATGACTTTATTCTCGGAATATTCTGACTTTTTTCATATAAAGTTATGACTTTATTCTCGTTATATCATGACTTTTACGCTGTGAAATATCCCGCATAACTCATATCTTGGTAACTGTTCTTTAAGAAGAAAACTGTGTTCTTTATGCACTTACATACTTTGAAATTAGACCCACATAACCAAGGCCATGTATGAATAAGATGGTGTATGTATATGATACGTGTTAATGTTGTTACTGTGGGATGAATCAGCTAGACAGCTAGGTAGTCTATTTTATTAGCACGGTAATGCTTGCAGCTAGTTAACACTGAATCAGCAATATGCTAATGTTTTATTTGTACATTTACTTACAAAAGAAAGGGCAAACAGGAAAATAAACAGTAAAAGCAATGGAAAGAGTTAATAGGAAAGCATGAGTATTTACCTGTAGCCTCGGGCAGCTCCAATAACTACTTCCGTCTCATTTGCGGCCTCTGTCCTCGCGGCGCTCAGCTAAAAAAGTCAGTTGTGTGAAATGAATGAGAGAACCAGGGGTGCTTACACTTTTGGAAAGTGTTTATATAGGCTATGACACACAGACTAAATTGTAACATATGCCTTTAGTGGACACCATGCATGCAAGCAGGCTTTTTATGCATAATCACATTGTGAACTTGTTGCTAATGGGAACACAGACTATTCATTTGTATATCTTGGATTGGACATCAATACACGGAGATGGTGTACACCGTCTGCACCATATACCACGCCGACTGCAGGAATGCTGAGCTAGCTAACTTGAATTAGTAATATAATGTTAATTATTTTCTGGAGATTTGCTACTGCACCCCGATCTTATGCGCTTTGCGTCACAACAGTGATTTGTGCTTCATTTTAGGCATGATGACATGATCATGGGGCATTCACACTCAGAAGTCAAATACATTTTTCACATGTGTCCCTAACCCTTCTCTTCCGTAGACTACATAGCAAAAACATGATGTTCATAATGTTTGTTGTTCTGATCCAGATACTTTAAGATGACAGATTCAGTTATTTGTTATTTGAAACAATTGTCTTACTGTAAAATACCTGATGAATATGAAGTCCCATTTTCTTTTCTTTCCAGAATGCAGATGTCCGTTAGAATCCGAGCTGCGAGCAGTGCTGCAGCAAAGGATTATGGTCCTGGACGGTGGCATGGGAACCATGATCCAGCAGTATACACTTGAAGAGGAAGACTTCAGGGGGGATGAGTTTAAAGAGCACCCTCTTTCACTGAAGGGCAACAACGACCTTCTCAGCATCACACGGCCCGACATCATTTACACAATACACAAGGTACTTCATCCAGGGCCCGTTCATTCACCCACACCACTCAGGCTCACTCACCCTTAGTGATATCAGCCATGCAGGCAATTTCAGTTTCATGTGTTGTGATTTTGAGATATGTTTTCTGACGCCAACCCTGTGAACAATCCACAAACCTCACTGTGAACTACTGTCTACTCTCTATGTCTAACCGATGCTCTCTCTGTGTTTATAGGACTACCTGCTGGCTGGTTCTGACATCATAGAGACCAACACATTCAGCAGCACCTCTGTCGCCCAGGCAGACTATGGACTGGAACACATGGTATGGTGTCTGACACTGCTAGACCACTGTGCACAACTCATGCACTTACCCCCCACATCTCTACTTGCAGCTGTACACTCTTCACCTAGACCCTGTGACCTTGCTCTTATCTCCTGCACTCAGCAGACATGGCTGAGACACAGATCCTATTGTCTTAACAAACCTCATACCTTCACAAAATATATTCATTTGTCCATTTTACAGTATTTTAAAAATTGTTTGTGTATTTTTGCAAAACTATTAACACAAAATTAACTGTACTCATTTTGGCCTAAAGAGTCAAAATCGGGCTATTTCAAGTTCCATGTAATAGGGGTGTAAGAAAATATCGATACTAGGGCTGTCAATCGATTAAAATATTTAGTTGCGAGTAATCGCAAATTAATCGCACATTTTATCTCTTCAAAATGTTCCTTAAAGGGAGATTTGTCAAGTATTTAATACTGTTATCAACATGGGAGTGGAAAAATATGCTGCTTTATGTAAATGTATGTATATATTTATTATTGGTAATCAATTAACAACACAAAACAATGACAAATATTGTCCAGAAACCCTCACAGGTGCTGCATTTAGCATAAACAAATATGCTCAAATCATAACATGGCAAACTGCAGCCCAACAGGCAACAACAGCTGTCAGTGTGTCAGTGTGCTGACTTGACTATTACTTTCCCCAAGGCTGCATGTGATTATCATAAAGTGGGCATGTCTGTAAAGAGGAGACTCGTGGGTACCTATAGAACCCATTTTCATTCACATATCTTGAGGTCAGAGGTCAAGGGATCCCTTTTAAAAATGACCATGCCAGTTTTTCCTTCGAGCGTCATTTAACCTCCTACCAAGCTAGTATGACATGGTTGGTACCAATGGATTCCTTAGGTTTTCTAGGTTTATAAGATACCAGTTCCTTTACTCTAGCTTTAAAACTAAACCCGCTACAACCTAAAAATTGCAAGTTGCGTTAATATTAATGAATTGCGTTAATATTAATGAATATATATATATAAAATACAATTTTTACTCAGATTTTATGCATATGGTTGTATGTTCTTTACACTATGACAGTTTTCCTAAAATTAGATTAAAAAATCTCAATATATCGCCTTTCTTACAGTATCGCAATATATTGAATCGTAACCCGTGTATCATGATACGTATCGTATTGTCAGATTCTTGCCAATACACCTCCCTACCATATAATCATAAAAAAATATAATATAGTCACAATCTCATTTCTTGCTTTAAAGTGTAGAAGTGTTTTTGTTTGTTTTGCAGGCTTATCGCCTCAACAAGGTGTCTGCAGAGCTGGCGAGGAGGGCAGCTGATGATGTCACCAAGCAAACTGGTCAGCTGAGTTTTTAACATCGCAGCAGCTTATCAGTATCGGTAGATAAACGTACAATCCGCTCTGGGATTTCCTATGTGTGTAACATCAACCGTAATCTGTGTGTGTTATCAGGTTGTAAACGCTATGTGGCCGGGGCAGTGGGTCCCACCAATAAGACCCTGTCTGTATCCCCGTCTGTGGAGAGACCTGACTTCAGGAACATCAGTAAGACGACTCAATGTTTTGTTTTGTTGTTGTTTTTTTTCATTTTTGGACACTGTAAAGTGACAAAGATTCAGGGGGCAAAGAGTTGGACAAGAGCTCGGGAACATGCTTGGTTTTATAGATATATGTGCTGACACATGATAGACAAGATTTATTATAAGGTATAATATTTAACTTTAACCCTCTAAGTGTATGGAGGATTAAAGTTAGCCTTAACCTGCCAAAATCAAAAATAAATGAATGACTCGATACAAAAATAAATATGTCATTAAAAATAATATTAAGAATACATGTAGCCATTAATTAATTGATAAAATGTGAGATAAAAATTATATTTGTGTTTTAATTTGCCTTTTTATTTATTATCTTTGTAATAATCCCCTTATTTATTTATTCTTCTGTTTAATTTTCCCTTTTATTTATTTTTGTTAATTTCTAAATTAATTTATTTACATTTGCATTTATTTCTTTCATTCATTTATTTTTGCAGTTATTTTTTATTTATTTGATATTTATTTTTTAGATGTATTTATGCATTTATCTATTTATGCACGATTTTCCCTTTGCATTTCACCCCTTATTTATTTCCCCAAACGTATTTATTTCTGTATTCTTTTCTTTATACATTTCTTTACACATTTCTCTTTACATTTCTTTATACATTTCTGCCTCATTATGCAAACGAGGGGGATACATCAATATAAAATCACTAAAAATGAAATGTAAAAATAAATGAATGCAAAAATAAATAAAAAATAAATAAATACATAAATAAATTAATTAATGGCTACATTTATTTTAATATTATTTTCAAAACATTTAATGACATATTCATCTATTTATCGAGTCATTTATTTATTTATTCATTTATTCTTTATTTTGGCAGGTGCCAGTTCAGTTGTTGTATTGTTCATGCTGGCTCACTATCACACTGCCATGGTTTAGTGAGAGACTTGAATGGAACTGAGCCATTTTTAATGTTATTAGCGACACCTGTTTTTCCGACTATGACAAGTCAAAATGTCTGCTGACACCAACATGCAAATGAGTCATGTAATGTATAGTATGTAATGATATTCACTGAAATGTGTTTGTGTGTTTGTGCTTTCCCCAGCATTTGATGAGCTTGTAATAGCCTACACAGAGCAGGTCAGAGGTCTATTAGATGGAGGAGCAGACATCCTTCTGGTTGAAACCATCTTTGATACTGCCAACGCTAAGGTACCTCTCATCTGATCTGGTTTAAACATGTTAAAGTTCAAGTTTTCAGGCTGATTGGAAATAATGTAACAGATAAATAATCCTCATGTCTTATTTTATTTTATCGAAATCAAAGTTTCTGTTACAAGAGGACGTAACCTGAAGTTGTACAGGGATTGCTGTCTCTACCTACAGTATGTGTGTTTCCCTCTACAGGCTGCCTTGTTTGCCATCGACCTGCTGTTTGAAAAGAGCTACGAGAGGAAACCTATATTTGTATGTCTGATATTTTATTCATAATCTCTGTGAGACTTTTCTGGTAACAGTTTATGCATGGGGAGGAGTGTATGTAATCAGACTTTGGGTTTGCACATGAGCATACGCAGCTAATTTACATGTGTTGCATTATATTTCAACTATATTCAGATAAAGATAAAAATAGGAAAGCCATCTTAGGGTTAAATCAAGGATGAATGTGTTCTGCAGGGTTTAGTTGACCTGCTCTTCTTGCCGCCTTGTCCCATTCATCGTATAGATCTCAGGGACCATCGTTGACCGGAGTGGACGCACTCTGTCCGGTCAGACGGGAGAAGCCTTTGTAGTGAGCATGTCCCACATGAACCCTCTATGGTGAGTTACTCCACATCACACATATAAACAAACTTACTACAGCATATACAAAACGGTGTCATAATACTAGAGTACTGACAATAACATAACTCTGTTGCATTACTTCTACTACTCCCTCTCTTTGTAGCAGTATTGGTCTGAACTCCAGTTTCTTACTGGTTTTGTCCCTCTCTGTGTTACAGTATTGGTCTGAACTCCAGTTTCTTACTGGTTTTGTCCCTCTCTGTGTAGCAGCATTGGTCTGAACTCCAGATCCTTACTGGTTTTGTCCCTCTCTGTGTTGCAGCATTGGTCTGAACTCCAGTTTCTTACTGGGTTTGTCCCTCTCTGTGTTGCAGTATTAGTCTGAACTCCAGTTCCTCACTGGTTTTGTCCCTCTTTGTGTTACAGTATTAGTCTGAACTCCAGTTTCTTACTGGTTTTGTCCCTCTCTGTGTTGCAGCATTGGTCTGAACTCCAGTTCCTTACTGGTTTTGTCCCTCTCTGTGTTGCAGCATTGGTCTGAACTGTGCCTTGGGGGCGACAGAGATGAGGCCTTTCATTGAGGCCATAGGGAAATGCACCACAGCTTTCATTATCTGTTATCCCAATGCAGGTAACCCTCACTCACTCTAAACAACTTCACATCTTCAGCACAGTACAGACCTGAAACTAACCTGAACTAAAAAAAAACTAACTAACCCTACCAGCTCCAGAAATGAGCAGAGTTTGATAGATCTATTGGATTTATTGCAGGGCAGTTTAGTTTTGGATTAGTGCCGGTTAACACCCTGTAAATGATTCTGCTCTTCTTTCTAAGCAGCTGGAGCACACACTGACCTGTGGCCTAATTTATGTTGCATCATGTGTCACACCACCCAGGATGATGTAATGATGTCAGCTCTGTGTCTTATCTTTTTTTTCTGTTAGGTCTTCCCAACACATTTGGAGGGTACGACGAAACCCCAGGAGTAACCGCCTCCAATTTAAAGGTTCAATTCTATTATTTATTTATTTTTAGGACTGATGTTTGATGTTAAGATATACATGATCATGGTGGCCAAGAGGACCATGTGGAGAAACAGTTTATTTTGAAGGGATTTGATATCACGGCCCTTAGACGGAAGATCTCGCTACAATGTGTTTTCTTATAATTTCCTGTTTATGTCGGCCAAAACAGCACACCACACACTAACAGATTCATTCATAAACAATAACAAAAAAAGGTAAATATTGATAAATCTCTCGCGATCAAACGTGACTTTAGTGTAAACAAAACAGGCAGGAAGAATTAGCGATGTTAGTTTTTACATTGTTCTGAATATTCACAAAGGATGGATGGATGAAGTCATGGAGACACGTTAAATAAACACTCGTGTTGTTGCCACAAATCAACAAGTTGGTCCTCCATTTCTTAGCTCCATCTTACTACTACTTTATGCTTCACGTTTTGCATTAGCTCATGCACTTGCCGCGGCCGCTGTGACGGCTGTGGTTGTCTTTCCTTCCTCCGTCTGCTTGGTTCTCAATTGGCTATCGTTCTTTCCCACAAGACTGCTGTCATCGGCTGTCCTCGGGGTTCCCCATACACAACAAGATATATGTTTAATATTTACGATTTGAAATCGGTGACGCCAGGATGGACTTCTGGGTCGATCGGGGGATGTAAAAAACACTCTTAACATACCTCACACCATAGAAACATCTGGAAAGATAATCTTTCGAACCAACAAAAAATCGTGGTTTTGCTGACGATACTCGGGAGGGGGAGAATCGGGAACAAAATCGTCTTGATTCTTGTGTAGTGTGTACACGGCATTAGTTGATTTTGGCTGCTTGTGACTTTCTTGCGCCTACACTTTTGCGAATATTTCACCAATTTTACAATATAACGTAAAGTGTTAAGCACTGCCAGAATTGTAAGGAAATCTGAGACTACTGTAGTCTTACAAAAATCAAGTTGTCAGGGAGCCTTCTTGCATATCAGGCCCCTCCTCTCCTTCTCTCCCAATGTCACACTATAGTCAAAACTACCTGATAAAGGCAAAATGTCCCAAAAGTAGTCAAAACAAAGCAAGTACTTTCAGTTCTTATGAGAGAAATCAGGGGAAACGGCTATCAAGGCTCTGTCCAAAGTACAACAATACTCCTTTCATAGCTCACAAATTCCCATGTCCTATCTAATTTGTTGACTCTGGAGTAATCAGGGAAGACAAGGGGAGGCGGGATCTGCTTCTACATAAACGGAGATTGGTGTACAGATGTCACAGTGTTAAAGAAATCATGCAGTCCTCACTTAGAGACTATTTTTACTGACTGCAAACCATTTTCACCGTGGGAGTTTTCCTCCTTTATTCTGGTCGGTGTTTGCATATAAGCTCAGGCGTGGTTTAGTGAAGCTTTAAAACACCTGGATGAATAGATCGCTAAATGGAGTATAAACATGCAGACTCCCTGCTCATTGTTCATGGGAACTTTAACACAGCAACCCTCAGCCACAAACTGCCAAAATACAGACAGCACATTAAGGCTGCATTCACAGGTCTGGCGGTGCAGTGAAAACTCAAATCCTGTGGTCAAGACTTTGAAGCGATAGATAGAGAAAAAGCCTAAATTACAGGCCTTGCTTTGAGCGTTTGTGCAGCTACAGACCTGCATGAACTGATTCTGACATCTTATATCCACTTTTGTGAAGACGTGTGTGTGCAGACTAAAACTTTCTGCACATACGGCAACAACAAATCCCGGTTAACAGCTAATCTCAGCAGCTCCACCAGGCCAAGGAGGAGGCCCACAGAAGTGGGGACAGAATCCTGTACGACTAGGCCATAAACACACTGACGAAGGGGATCAGAGTAGTAAAGAGGAGCTACTCTGGAAAACCTGAAAAACAGGGTGTCAGTCAGCAACCCTGCGTCCGTGTGGAGGGGCCTGCAGGGCATCTCCAGCTACAGGAAACCATGAACCATGAATGTGTTGTACGCCCACTTTCACACTCCTCACCGGCTCCGACTCTGACATCACACAATCAACTGCACTACATCCTACAACACTTCGACTCCCCAGGGACATATGCAAGGATCCTGATTAGACAGGTTTCCACCAAGAAGTTCCTTGGAATTTTACTAAAAGTAACTAAAAGGTTCCTCAGGTTTTCTAGAGGGACTCTGGTGCTCAGCAACACTACCGCTTTTGTCCACAGGGACCGCCAAAACCAACGCAAAATGACAGTTTCTCATAGTAACTTTAACACAGAGACATGAGACTGATTTCCATCTTCTCATCTTACTCTCATAATGAAAGCTAATAAGCATATTTCCCTCAAATGTTTGAATCTTCACTTTGAATGATTGTAAACGTAATATCATGGACATCATTATGTGCTTTTATCATCTCTTTTCTTTGTTCCTTCTGGTTTGTATTGCTTCTGTGTTTCTAATTGTTTTATCCAGAACTCAAACTTGAAAAAAACAGACATTAGTCCTGGTTAAATAAAAGTTAAATTCCAAATGAAAAATATAAAAATGTGTGCTTAAGTCAAGTCTTATTGTTGCAGCTAAGATTTTGTTTCCATCTTTGTGTGCAGGAGTTTGCTATGGATGGACTGGTGAATCTTGTGGGAGGCTGTTGTGGGACCACTCCAGGACACATCAGGTCACTGTCGTTTTTTTTTTCTGACAAGAAAATGTCTCTTAAATTTCATGCCGTTTTGAAAATGTTATAATATTTCCCCCTCCCCCTCTTCTTCCTCATATACAGGGCCATATCTGAAGCAGTCAAACACTGTAAGCCAAGAGTTCCTGATGCTGATATTTATCAAGATTACATGCTGCTGTCAGGTATTAAAAACCGTCCTGTGAAGACTCGCTGCTATCAAACTTAATAAAATGAAAGCAGTCTCTAATATGTGTGAATCTCATTTTCAGTGAGACTTTCGAACAGGTTTAAACAAGTGAAATCCTGATCGCTCTGGTTGATAATGAATATAAACGAATGAAAAGAGGATGTCGATCAGATGTCGATCTCAAAAAGTGATTTATTTACCTCAACTACAGAAATAAAGAGACAGAAATCTGCAGTCCAATCATTTCATTTGGGCCGAATGAAATGATTGGACTGCATATTTTTTGTTATGTTTTTGAACAACACTACCAACCCCAGCTTTAAAATGTTTAAAAAATGAAACCGTGGTGCTGAAACCCCCCTTCCCTCTACTAATCCCTGTTTGTCCAGAATGCAGGATGTTAATGTGATTAAACATCTGTCTCATATCCAGGTTTAGAGCCGTTCAGGGTCGGCCCCTACACCAACTTTGTTAACATCGGCGA